>JAFFZR010018267.1:0-17031 GCA_018397195.1 Lethrus apterus | reverse complement strand
GCCGTTTAATTAAAATTTGTGTGTAAAATACTTGAAATAATACGTTTAAGTGGGAAATTTGGGGACGTATTGTTTTATTTAAAAGTTGAGACGATGTATTTAAGCAAAGCCGACTTAGAAAAGTTTTAAACCTGTTATAAAGAGAATGAAATATTAAGCAGTTCTGATATGTAATGTAAACTTTGAAGTTAAAAACGACGAAGCATCGATTTCCTTAATTTGCAGAAAACTGAAATTTTTATAATTTTAAAAATTTAATAATATTGATTTTAATGTTTGTATAGGTTGTGTATTGACTGAAGATTTTCAAATAAATGTTTTGTGGCAAATAAAAACATTACTCAGAGTGGTGGTTTCACGCCCATTATACAAGTTTCTTGTACCCTAGATACGGTTCGACAAACTTCTAAAATGTTTTAAATGCACGTGCACTTCGTGCAGTTTTCATTGCTACAAGCAAAATGCTTCTCCAGTACTTTTTAAACTTTTTATATTCACTGCGAAAAACTCGATATTTTTAAAATATGCAAATCCAAATTGACATAACCGATACGAACGAAAATATGGGATATGTTCGAAATTTAAAATATTCTTATATCATTGCAGAAAATTGGAATAAACTCATCAATTAATTAATTGTTATAATTCAATAAAGAACGAAATTTGTCATTTCGTACTCCCGTTATAAATAGTATTGTTAGTTTCAAGCGAAACTATTAAACTATTAATTTTTAGTTGTTATTTAAAAGTGATTTTAAAAATTTATTTATTATTATTATTTATTTTTTCATCATTTCAATTTTGTTTCACATTTAGATTTTCACGAATGCAAATTGCATTAGAAATCTAACTCAAATATTCCTAAATTAAATTCCGAAATATTAGATTATAGCGTAGCTTCTTCGTTCGTTCAATTTTAGAAATCTAATCACTGCAGGAGGGACATGAAACAAAAACTCAGATTGCGAAAAATAAAACGTAAGTGTTTGAAATCAAGTCAAAAACTAAATTGGAAAATTCTATCCTAAATCAACTTTCAAATATAATTTTCTACGGGTTCGTTTTTGAACCTTGAAAAGCGACAAAAACTACAGACGTTTATTATTTGCTTCTGAAAACTCTTGAATTTATACAATAAGTTTGTTGCTTTGTTCAACTGTACTCGTCTGAATTAAGGTAACATAACTAAATGAGAATGTTTAAAGTATACAGACTATTGTTTATAGGACTGTCTTCTAGAATTTACAACCGAGTTACACATTGCAAATGATATTACACCTGCATTATTCGTGAGATATATTACTCTGGCTGCATTTTAATAGTTATTTATTTTTGATATGCAATCATTTTAAATATATGTTGCAGGAAAATCGACTATCAAATAACTATCTACATATGGGTAAGAAATTCATTATTTTGAAAAGTGTATATTATAAATGCAACTCATTTTATATGCATTTTGTAATGTATTCGGTATTATCATCAGACTGGCTGGCGGCATAAAGGTACAAAATTCTTTTGCAAGTATCACATATTCGAACAATCTGGTTACACCTTTTTCTTCCTTTATTGAAAAGAGATCTGACACCTTTTATGTTACAGCGTATAATAAATTGGTTAGATGTAAATAAGTTTATTATATTCTTTTTAAAGAGAATCCTTTTGTGTTGGAATCTTTCATTTACATTTACATGGTTATTTTTGTGGATATGCATTAAGATTTTATAATATTTTTTGCTTTTATAGCAACTTATTTAATTATTAATTTTGAATTTTCCTTCGCTTCAAATACAAAATTTTAATAATTTTGGTTCTGATCATAATATTCAATTTTAACATAAAAATATTCGTTATGAAAATGGTACGGGAATGATTTATTCCACATGATGTGTCATTGTAATATGTAGGCGAGATTTAATTAGTGAATCGTTGTACAGAGTTTTACGATTGCGGTTATACTGGAACGTTGTTTAACCGAAACTGCAGTAAGACATCCGGGTTGATTAACTTCATCACCAATTATCACATATTAACTGTGTAATCTTTGCCAACTATCGTCTTAAGATCCTGTTACAAGACCCAAAACATTAAGTTAAATTTGTAACTTACAGATAATACAATACATTTTATTCTGGTGGACATATCATCCACACTTTCATAAGATTGCATAAGATTGTATGCGTTTGCATACAATTAATGGTATTTGGGTATTATTTATACTAATAGGGATATGTTGATCACGTTTATTTGTAAAATTGGTATGAAAGGATTTAGTTTCGTTCAATTTAATTCGCCAGTGTTTTGTCCAGTCGTTAACTTGATTAACAGATATTTGCAAGTTTCTTGATGCTTCTTCGTGATTTTTGCCTACAGCCAGTATAGCCGTATCGTCTGCAAAAGTGGCTATTATGTCATGCATTAATTCAGGGATGTCACTGGTGTATATTAGGCAATGGACAGGTCCCAAAACACTACCTTGTGGTACTCCTGCCTTGATTTCTTTTATTTTAGAATAGGCATCTTCTTGCTTAACTCTAAATGCTCTGCCTGAAATGTATGATTTCAGTAATTCTCCATATTGCTTGGGCAAAAGCTTTCCTAATTTATACCTAAGTCCCTCATGCCACACTCTATCAAAAGCTTGCTCGACATCAAGGAAGATGGTAGAGCAAACTTTTTTTTTTCTAGTGATTTCTCAATCGTAACTGTTATTCTGTGGACTTGATCTATGGTTGCGTGACTTTCTCTAAAGCCAAACTGATGTGACGGAATTAAATTATTCTCTTCTATAATGGGTTTCAACCTTTTAAGAAACAATTTTGACATAACAGGTAACGAAGAGATTGGTCTGTAAGATGAAACGGTGTTTGGCGGTTTTCCAGGTTTAGGGATCATTATCAGCTCAGTTATTTTCCATACGTTCGGAACATATCTCAGTCGAAACGAGGCATTGATCAGATATGTGAGTTTAATTATGGCTTTTCTAGTAAATTCTTTCAGAATCTTCCCAGTAATTAGATGATACCCTGGAGCTTTCTTTGGGTTTTCTTTTATTTCAGCTGCAATTTCTTTTGGGGTGGTGAGTTTAATTTCACTTTCTTCTTGGATAATGTTTTCCCATTCAAGTTGTTGAAATGTCCTCTCAAGGTGTTCAGCAAAACTATTAGCCTTTTGCTTATTGCTTTTTGCTCAACTTCCATCTGCATTTCTTATAGGTGGATTCTGCAGGATCGGTCTTTTTAATTTTTTAGTGGCTCTATTCACTTTGAATAGTCAGTTTTGCTGTCATTTGACAATTCACTTAGGTAACCACTGATTCATTTTTAAATCTTTGAATATCTCTTTTGAGCTTCTGGGTAACGTTCTTTAGTCTCGTTTGGTCTGCTGGATATCTAGACTGATGTCAAGTTCTTCTCTTATCGGAGATGAGTTCCCTTATTTCTCTTCGGTAGTTGTTACCTTTGATTCTTGGAATAATGATGGGGGTATTGTCCCAAGCAGCTTGTTGAATGTGAAGTTTCCGTTTCATTATCTAATTGTTCTTTATTTCTTAGAGGGACTGCCAAATTGATATTTTCTTCAAGTTGTTGTTTGAAGCTGTGCCAGTCAGTCAGTTTATTAACTAATGTAGGAACTGGTTCATTTTGAATAATGCTATAGCTAAGTGTGAGAAGGATGGAACAAGATATGGAGCAATAATTTTTCGGTAATATGTTATTTTTTTAAGCAAAATTGGCCAGAATTTCGAGCAGTTATTGTAATAAATATTTGCTTTTATTTGTTTATTTTTGTTTTGTACCTGATTAGTTAGTAAGTGTCTATTGTTTTTCTTGTTATTTAACACTAAAAATGTTTATTGCCTTACGGCTAAGTAAGGAACACAAAGATGAAATTTTTCAAATTAAAGTTGTCCATATGCGATATCATTGGATTCGTCTCTCCGTTATCTTTTCAAAAACTCAAAATATACAGGTGTTCCATTTAAAATAAGAAAGTTTACATTTGAATTTTTGAAAACACTAACATTTTGTACGCAAAAATTAAAAACCGACGTGTTTTTCTCATAACGATAGCTCCAGCCGTTCAAAAGTTATCATTTATATTGGGTGTTCCGTTTTTTGTCCATGATCTTACTTCGTTATTTTAAATGGAACACCCTGTATTTTTATATTTTCTGTTTCCCTATTAAAATCCACGTTGATGTGGCGTTTTCGAGGTATTTTGATTTTTCTTGAAAATTTATTGGAGATCCTTTATAAAAATACTAATTGAATAATGAAAGAGAAAGAATAGTTTCTTCTGTCCTTCTGAAGGTGACGTTAACACGCTGAAATAGGTAATGGTAAATAATAAATATATTTTTGTTGTTTACCCAAGGGTCACGTTAGTGATCTGTAATATGGATAAAACTCACTCTACTTTTGGATTCCACTCGTAGAAACGTGTGAAACTAATGAAAATTTAGGGACGGAAGAGATGTAACTACAGTTAGAGGATATAAGGAGATTTACATTAATAAAGACAAGAGGAAGGCAATTGCAAAATTTCCATATACGATTGAAGATGATATAAATAGAATTGTTAAGAAAAAGTAAAGATGCTTGTGGAACGGAGTCCAAGTGGTTGGATGTAAGAACAAAACCAAGATTTCTATAGAAAAATATTAAGCCATTTGAGGAAGGGGTAGAATTATTGAATAAAATTTAAAAAAGACTTTTCTTAGTTTGAGAATTTCAAAATTGTACGACCATTATTAGTTTAGAAAATACTAAAAAAAAGTGATTCCCTGAAGTCTCCACAAAGGATTTTTATTATAGATTTGAGCCTTATGGAAATGATTTTACGAATTTAATCAGCAGGCAAAGTATATCTTGATTTCAATAACGTGCTAAAGATTTTTATAGATCCAGCTACACATTATAAAGGATGTTATATTTTCTGATGTGTTCGATTTGGAATTAGGAGTATTATTATTTCGAACGAATAGTCGACAACTTTTTTCAAACATAATTGAAAGAACACATTGCCCAACTTTTTTCTTTCCAATTTAATTATATTAAACATTTATTTTATTCACAATTAGCTAAATGCCTTTATTATGGTTTGAATTATGAATTGAATTAATTACATTACTAAATCAAAACATTAAAATTTCCAAATATGCTTTCATTTCAAGCTGAAGAGGAATTGAACACGAGTAATCCCAAAGGTACGCAGCCGTCAAATGCCTTGAATACTAAACCAATGATGCGACCTTCTAAAATTTGCATAATGACATTTTGTATTACGAACGAGGGAAGACAAATTGACAAACACATTTTATATAAATAAAATTATTTCCTACACGTGACTTTTTTCTAAGTATAAGTGTATTTGATAAAAGTGTAAAGTGTTAAGGGTACGCTTTTATCCTACACTAAAAAATATTTAATTATTTTATGTACTGATAAAAAATAAACTTTTATATAATAAAATGTTTATTTTGTTTATACAATATCCTGTATATTCAAAATTTGAATGATGCCTTTAGCTTCAACGAGGCCGGAGATATTGAAGAAAGAGTAAGAATCACTTCTTTAATATTTCAATTAGTTAGATTCAAAATGTATATAAATTTTAATTTAATATGATATATGATGTATATGTATATATCAATATTTTATACAGATAAATTCTTTTTATACACCATTAACAAGGTTTAAAAGATATGGGAATATAATCTCATTTCTTTATATGAAAGTAGCAGAAGTAAATTTAGTGACGCGGTAATAAGTCATTTCATATCTCTACAAGATTAGCCTCATTTCCTCGGGTGACAATTACGTGGTAACTATTTGAGTGTAGTTGAATGTGAAAAGAACATAGAGCACATTTCTAAAATCTATCTTACATTCTATTCTACTTTTATTGAAAAGAAATCCAGCTAGTGGTATATTTTTCCTAGTATGTGATTTGCGAATCAATATGTTACAAGTTCAATTCTCTTCTATATGCTGTTATGTTTTTTTAGCCGTGTACTCGTGAAATTCTCCAGGGCATTACAAACTGTGTTTTCAAGGAAATGTATTTTCGTAATAAAATTTTTATATGAATGTGTCTAGATATAGATATAGAATATTTAAATATTTCAGTAAAATTAGATATTTAAAAACAATATGAAATGTATTCTTTCTAATACTGAAAGATTTATAGTCTATTTAACAATAAGTCAACTGTATCATGAATGATACATTGCTTTATGTTACAAATGTAGATTTATGACATAAATCGTGTAAATTATTACAAAATTAACCGTTTGTGAATGTAAATAAAATTTGATTTCCAGAATCAAAGTTATAAATTTTAACATATGCAGACACAAGATATTTAATTATAGAAAATGTCGTAAATTTTGTTAAAGTTTTGATGGTTTTAACATACGTTAAAACGATGACATAAACTGTTACGGTGACTCTTTGTTCATTCATGATCAAGACACAACATCGCGGTCCTCGAAACAGTTACTAACAATTAAACTTACACCATTAACGTCAAAGTTATATGTAGGAGGTAGAACATAGCTTGATCTAATTTTGAAAGTATCTAGGGTGCGGATTCCCCTTAGTAGTGCATTGCAACTGCCTAATTATTAAGTGATGTTATGCACATGTCACAGGTTGCACAGCGTTATAAACTATCGCACATATACATATATCATATTGAATTACATATATTAATGTTATTTGCATATACCAAATTTGAAATGTCACGAGTTAAATTTCACCACAGTATGAATTTTTAATCGAAATTGTATTTATGTTATTCTATAGTTTACGTATGAAATACATATGATCCATATAATATGTATTTCATTTTACAATTTGTTGTAATATTGTTGTTCATTAATTTCATAAACAAAGTTAATGAATGATAATATGAATGTGAAGTATAAATCTAATAGTAACAATTTGTCCAAAATAATTTTTTTTTAAAATGATTTTTTGTTATTTTTATGACTTTATTATAAATTACCCTGCAACGAAACTGTCTCGATTTTCTCGTTATTTGAGAGCTGCCACCTATTTCTATATTAATTGTAATTCACAAGTACCTAAATTATCTTTGGAATATTATTATTATTAAATTACAACTGAGTCTAAAGACGTTTTAGAAAAGAAACGATCAAACATTCAAATTAGGTTCGAAGTGGATTAAATAAAATAATAATAATTGTAATAATAATAATAAGTTTATTGATCAACAACTACAAAACATTATTAAATGCAATATAAACGTAGCAGAATGACCAAAAGGACCAAATTGAATTTAAAAATATTTTTAATAATGTTTAAGATAATTTGTGAAATTTTACGATTATAAATGAAACTTATTACGCCTATTGTTCGGTAGAGGACGCTGAGCATTCATAATGATGTGAAAACGTGTTGATTAAATTTAATTAATAGAAAGTTGCGAACAATTTAGTGTTTAATGGATTTCATTCGACTGCCTAATGTATTATTCAATGTTTTAAATTTGTTATGGCACAACATGAAAATCGGATGTAATTTGTATTATTTACTGTAAGGTTACAATAATCACTTTCCGCATTTAAATATTACAAAAAAAACATAATATTTTTTCATTTTCCGCAATTAAATATTCCGTGTTTCTAAAAAGCAAGTGGTAAGACAATTTTCTCTGGATTTTATTTAAAATTTTGCAAAACTTTCTGATTTTCGCTTTATTTCGTGCACGCGATAAAGAAAACTGTAGATGAATTTTCAGTTTATTCCAGATTTATTTCATATATTGTAAATTGGGTTTCTCCAAGTAATATTTATTATTACTTATTTTAACAATAATTTTTTAATGTTGATGTTATTTTTTAATTTAAATTTTACTTGTCTTTTATTCTTGAGCAATCAACCAATAAAACTCGAAATTGTAATAAAATATATTGTAATAAATATATTACAATTCGATTTTATTGGTTGATTGCTCAAGAATAAAAGATAAGTATAATTTCAATCATATTCAACTAAGAATTTGACATTAATAATTTTTTAATTTATTAATTAATATTAAGAACATAGTATTTTCTATTTGTATCAAGCCTTTTGTGTAAAACTGAATAGGTGTTTTCTTCATAACTTGCGTTATGATTTTATCATATGACCATTTGGAACATAATTAATTTTCTGTAAAATTTACTTCGAAACCATTGGATGACAGCAACAAAACGTGTTAATAAGACAAATTGTACGAGACTTACAAAAATCTTTTCTTTTTAAGAAATGATTTGTCAACGTGTACGAAACTGTTTACTGTAATTGCAACTATATTTTTCCAGACTATAAATAGAACAACACTTCAGAAAATCTTGAAGAAATTGGGATTTAAATGGAAAAATGTTAGCGGGATGCCCGAAATGCATCGATCCCTTTAGAATCGGACTCGGCGAGAACGATGACAACTGAGAAAATCGGGCAACTTTTTCTGTTCTCAAGTTACGGTGATTTATGTGTGAACAATGATTTTCTCGTCAACTTTGGAATGATACAAGACGCAAACCGACCTTTCCGTATTTCAGACGCGTTTTCGAATAAAATTTTGCGTACAAAGTCCAATTATTTTCATTGTACCGCGTTCTTTAATAAATAAAATCAGCCTGTATTGATAACTTATTGGTATCAATGTGGAGTTGATTAAAAGCACAATATCTACATCATCAAATGAATGTATGTACATAGATAGTACACAGTAATTGATTTAAACAATCATTTATATTCCACTACATCAGTACGGATAAGATCATTCAGCAGCTCTGACAAGTTTATCTGCTCCATTATGTAATTACTCTTGGAGGCGAGAAGAACGCTACAACAACGCGTCGCATCAATTCGAGAGAAATCTCTGTTATAATTTAACCGTGCCTATACTGAAAAGAGCGGTTAAAATATTCTGACTTATCACTATGTAATAACACTGACTTGAGGCTCGCTGCTGTTCCTGTTATCCAATTGCCCAGTCGTGCATTATTACTTAAAAAAAAAACCTTGGTATTCTCTCTGACTTCCGCGGTGTTTTTATATACGTAATTGCCAGTGATGTTGTATTCTGAAAGATAAATAATAATATGCCATTTTAGTACATAGTAATAATTTAAGTTTAAATTATATTTTATCGAAACAGTTATCGATATTTAACAATAAATTCAGAGAATTGAACAATCGGAATAATTGCAGAAAAAAGTACTCCATTAGTGCGTTGTCTGTTAACACGTTTAATTTAAATGTATAGTTGACACGTATATAATTTTTGCTGTCGCAAATGTGTTAATGTGTTGTTCTGTTTACTGAAAATCATATATTTATGCCTGATGTATATCCTTCCTTTAAATGATTGATTAATACTCATTACGTATGGGTCAAACTAGACAAGCATATATCAGTGTGGTATAAATGGGAGGCAGAAAACACCAATCGAAACGATCCCAACCAAACCACAGCACGTAGCAAGCAAGCCCATCACCAAGTAACGATCAGTGTAATGTATATCATTTAAATATTTATTTACACAGTCTTATTGTAAAATTATTTATATATAAAACGTCATAATCTTTCTAAGTTGTTTTTTGTTTACTTCGCATTTTTTTTTTTTAAATGTATACAACTGTATTTTTCAATACAAATCTACTTTTTCACTACTTAATAAATGTGTTACGAATGTTGAGGTTATGTTTTTTTTTAATTCATTGTATTTTCTACAGTGTACAGCCAAATGTCTAAGAAATTACCTGAGAAAAAAGGTCAGGTCCTTCACAGTCAAAGACTTTCTTGTGTGGTAAGACGAGTATTGTGAAGCATGTAGATAAGATAAATTCAAGCACCAATGGAAGCTTTTCTATGAATTTAAATCTAGGAGTGGTTTTAAGGTTGTTAACGAACTGTAAGTCAATTTATTTATCAACCAAAATAACAACGCTTATCTTGTGTGTAAATTTTATATAACAATGAAAATTAATTTATTTTTTAAATTATATACATAAATAATTAATGAATAATTAATATTAATGAATGTCAGTTTTTATTAATAAGGCATATTATAAAAAAGTTGAAATTTGTATTTTACATTCTAAATGTGTCTGAATGTGGACTGCGAATAGATTTAGAAGGGGTCGCTTCGGTCTTTAAGATGGCAGGATACAAACAACATTTTTAAAAATAAATGGTCACTTAGGAGCCGTTTACGAGAATTGAACTTAGGTAGAAATTACCTATCGTGTTAAGTATAGGAACACGTGGCAAAAAATCTTCTTCACCCTACATTACCGATAATATTTTTTTGTGTTATATTGTTGTCTAGATTGGTTGTATCAGTACAACATTTAATAACACTCGATTTTTGAACATAATTTACAACGAAACATTTGAAATGTTTGTACGTAATACATTAATAGAATCAGTAAATTTATGTGAATTAGCAACCGAATGAAACATAAAAGGAAGGTGTAGTCAAAGGGTAATAACATTAATGTAGGCGATAAATTTGCATATGTCGCGAAATTGAGTAAAACTTGGAGAAACAAGATGAAAGAGTACTGTATTCTAAACTTAATATAAACTAAATATTCTGGGAATAAGTAATTGTCTAACGTCTAACGATTTCCATTTGACATGGCGTTTCTTACCTTTAATGTGAATCTTGTGATGTTAGAGAGAAAATTTTTACTTGAATGCACATATATAATCCTGTAGAAATTTGCTGATTAACTTTGCGATGTTGTGTCAATAATTATATTTTTTTTACGGCACATTCGCAACTTTTTTGGATGTGGGAAACGTCATTAGTTAGTCCAACTATTCAAAAATATTTTTCAATAATTCTAAATCGTTCTCATTTGCATTCAGTTTTATATTTTCCCTCAATTAATTATGGAATGTTTTCATCCAGAATTTGTGCTTGTGTTACTGTATTTTAGTTTTTACAAAATTTGGATTTCGCTCTAAAATTCCTATTTTTTTTTTTTTTTGAGAAAAGACCACGTACGAGTTTTTGATGTATTATGTCGATAGAAAAGTATAAAAAATTATTTTCAACATACCTGCGCATAATAAATAGATCCATAGTTCTTCTTCAAGAGGTTGATTTTCCATTCTTCTAATCAAATCAACATCCTTGTGTTTTTTCTTCCTAGAAGTGTATTATTGAACTGTATTATTATTATACTCCAGCTATTTCTGTAAAGCTAAGAAAAATGTCTATACAGGGTGTGAATCTTAATTTGGCCCACCATTGGTGTCTCAGAATTCACAAAAGATAGAAAATCGGTTTAATTAGGGGAAAGTTGCCACATGCTACTTGTCTTTTTTTGTAAGAAATAAATTGTTAGTGTCATAAGAAATAAAGAAATTTGCAACATCTAGTACTTGGAAAATAGCATTGTTTTCTTAGGTTGTCGTAGAGCGTTGAAAAGGGTATAAAAATACTATCGACCAGAGTAAACATTTAAATTAAATTAAATAAGTTGGATGAAGATTCTGGCTACATGAGTAAATTTCATATGAAGTGTTATACCAAACTGGAAAAAAATACTCCGCTACTTGATAAATAAATAAAATACAGACGAAAGGAAAAATGGCACATTTCCATTTTTTGATTATATCTAGCAAGTTCCAATTTTTTCCCGTTTTGAAGGTGGATTCATACTGTTCCCAAAATACCCAACTTTTCTCTAATTAAACCGATCTTATATCTCTAATGGTTTCTGAGGGAGGAAGGAAATATAAGGTATTGAATCTCTTGAATTATATGCAGTACATTGTGAATTTATTATGTCTTTTCCAAACATGTGAAAACTGATATTAAATTTCCGTGACTTATGAATTGCTTAATGAGAAAAAGAATAGAAGCACCAAGGGAAATTTATCCCTGCCTAATTCGAAAAAATTAAGATATTCGATTTCTGGGCTGCTTTGCTTTCAAGCAATTTTTATAAGCCAGATAGAAAAGGGAACGGCGAGTTTTCTTATCAGAACAAAGAACGAAAAAAGTTTAATTTGAATATATGAAAGAAATTTTTTTTACCACTGATTAAACGTAGGGAGAGGTGGGACAATTCATACCTACCATGCTGCTTATATGCTTTGCAAATTAATATTTTGAGGTGCATTGTACTTTACTGTACATTTTATAAAACGAATAAAACAAAATGAACAATGTTCTCAAGTATAATATAATGACCATGTACTTGTTACTAATGTACACTCTCCTACGTGATGTCAACAAAACACTACGCAAAAGAAAAACATTATGCTAAGGAAATACCGCCGTAGGATAACTGGCGCCCGCTTACTGTTTAAACCATTTGACGTACTTCGTAATCGAATCACTTAATTACTTGACACGTTAAACTGTGATATAAATAAAAACTTTTTGTACAGTATATAGGGTCATTCTGAAATACATCACACATTCATCCATGATTTTAGCCCAAACCCAATTCTGTAAAAACCGCGGTCCTATGTGACGAACACAGGACCGTACTTAGAACCTACAAAAAATGACATTTATCGAAAATTAAAAGTGAAGATAAGACCGCCGTTTTTGAGCATTTGGGAATGAACTTATATATATGCGTGTGCGATCGATTATGTCCCTCAAAATTGTATGTAATAAGTTATTGTAAATTTAAAAACACAAAAAATTTCATTATTCGAATGCACGAATGTGCAATGAGACCATCAAATCATATCATGAACACTATTTTTAAGGGCTTTCATCTTTTCTAAAACTTGAACATGTTAAGAAATGCCTTTGAGCACGCTGAAGTGCAAATCGTAAATAGAATTTCAGAGTGTACAGAGAGCAGCAAAGCAAAGAAGATATAGGTATTTAATGACGTTTATATCCGTGAAAAATTTAGAATTTCGTTTAATAAATCCAAAAATTCTACTTACAGATTGATTTATTTATATGTTAATATTTGATCATTAATAACGTAATTCAAATTAACTAAATCCTTTTTCTTAGAAGACTTAATTATTGATATTAAAATTCACCAACACAAACAACAATTTTTCGATTTGTGTTCTTATTCATTCTTGTGGACATTATAAATTCAAAATTTCTTCGTTTTTTAAATTTTTAATTATGTTTTTTTAGATTTTACGAACCACTTTGAAAAATAGGACCACATCAAAAACACATCGTGAAATCTTACCGACTGCGCAAGTTCGCACTTCTGTCTATATGTTTTTAAGAAGTATAAAAAAGTATATAACAATATAATAATATATACGAAACATTTTTAAATATTAATGATAAATGAAAAACTATATTATTCTCTATGGCATCAAATTTGGATATGAGTTCCATTAAAAAACGTTGAAATCAATGCGTGCGTTCAGCCAGGCCAAGCATAAAGCGCTTGTTGCTTGAATCAAAGTGCTTTTTATTTGGTGGCTGAATGTCACATCGCTCGAGCATGCACAGTAAACATTTGATTTTACAAAATTAGTTCGCGCAATTCGAATTCGTAAAATATTGTGTTGATAGAATATGTACTGATGTTTTTAGTAAAAACGTCATACGAACAACTGGAATATCAGTCAATCTACTAAAAAATTAATTATGAATAATTATGAAAATATGAAAATAAAATAAAAACTAGTGTAATACTTTTATTTTGGTTCTTATCCTTAAATGAAAAAATGTATAATAGTTATGTACCATTTATTTCTGCAATATAATTTTATTTTGAACATATTTAAACTCGCTTTGCATTCGAGCGAAATATATTTTCGCTTGAAAAGATGGCCGCCGCTTACTCTTTGATCTCAACGACCGCTTCGCTAGCGCCTGTAAGCGGATGTCCCCGGCAAAAATATTTATAACAACAATAATTATATAATTCGTCTTACAAAAGCACAGAATATATTCTTTTTCGCAAATACTGCGATAAGAAATTAAAAAAATTCACATAAAGGCCACGTAGATCAAAAAATAACTCCAGTACGGAATGATAAACAATAAAGAAACAAATGAAAATTACTAGTAATTAGAAAAAAGCTTGAAATGTTTGATGGCCACAGAAGGGTCAATAAAAAAGGAAGAAATATATATTTTAAGCACGCGCTGACGATCACTCCGTAGTAATAATGATACTAAAGAAAAACGTACCGTGAGAAATCGTTTTAATTAGTGTTGAATGTAAAAATGGGCGGTTTTTTATGAAGAATTATACCTGTTTTGCAAACCTTTAGAAAACAGGTAGGTGGAGTTACCTGTAACGATAAGAGACCATTGGTTATTTTCTCATTGCCATAATGCTTTTAACGAATATATTTGAATATTGATATATTTAACTATGGAAACCATTAGATTAAAATTACAGTTTACTAAGGATTTGTTCCATTAATTAGATCATATAATACATAAATATATACAGGCTGACTGGTACTTAAACGTACATATTAAAGGACATTGTAGTACAGCTCATTTACAATAGATTTAGCCAAATTTGCTTTGTATAAAAGTCGATAGTTTTCGAGATATTGATTTTTTTGTGTTTTCTTCAAAATTCACTACTTACTCTTACTCATATTTTAAATCAGGGGTGGGCAACCTTTTTTATAACATGGGCCAGAATAAATTTTACGTTTTTCCGCGGGCCGTAGTAGTTAATTGACACCTTCTTGTGACCTTTTTAGTCTGCAAATATGAAGTAAATAAAAAAAATGTTAAAATTATGTACATGTTGCTATGTGCGTTTATAATCAATTCACACTAAAAGAATTACAATGAAAAATATTTATTTATAATTTCTTCTAAAGATCTGGCCGGCCGGATAAAAACTTTTCGCGGGCCGTAGCTGGCCCGCGGACCGGGGGTTGCCCACCGTTGCTACAGGCAATCCCGAATAATCCGGGTAAATTCGGAAAACTCCGGGCAAAATCCGTCAAAAATCCGGAAAACTCCGGGCAAAATCCGTCAAAAGTCCGGAAAACTCCTTGCAAACATGGGAAAATCCGGGGAAACTCCGAGCAAAATCCGAGGAACTCCGGACAGACTTCGGAAACTCCGGGTAAACTCCGGGCAAACTCCGGAAAAGTCCGGACAAACTCCGGGAAACTCCGTACAAAATCTTGGGGAACTCAGGACTAAGTCCGGGGAACTCCGGGCAAAATCCGGGGAAACTCCGGGGAACTCCGGACAAAATCCGGGGAAACTCCGGACAACTCCGGGCAAAATCCGGGGAAACTCCGGACAACTCCGGGGAATTCCGGACGAAAGTCCGGGGAATTCCGGGCAAAATCCGCGAAAAATCGAGTAAAAAATTTTTAATGCAGGAGAAAATTGAGGGAATAAGGTGGTATACGGCAAGCTGCAAGAGTAATAACCGAGTGGAAGAAAAAGCAGGAAAAGGAATAGGGACCCTGAACCAGATGGACAGACGACGTAATAGACGATTAAAATTATGGAAATAAGAATCTGGAAGAAAAAAGAATGATGTGGAACAAGACAACGAATGTTCTAATAAATTAAAATCATAAAAGAAAAGAAAACAAAATTGGATAATTTAAAAAGTTTTATTTTATTAATATTTTATTTCCTATATTTTTTATGTGATTTTTTGCCTTGATCAACAAGGCCATTGACAATTTTCTTATGCTTCACTCTTTAACAATTCAATATATTTTGTTGTTCTGGTTATTTGATGTTAGTTTAATGTGTACGTTTTCCACAGTTTAATCGACTTCGTAATGAGCTTAGAATAAAAGATAATATTTAATTTGGAATAAAAATGGGTTAATTTTGTGTAAACCGGCTGAATAAGCTGAAATTTCAGCGTAAACTTTTTACGTGAATAAAATTTCTTTCTCAAACGGATGCTCTTTCACAAGCTTAAAATATTTGGCAAATTTTCAGTTGTAAGCAAAATGGTTGTTTCTGAAATTAAAACATATGGTGAACATGAACATTTATGTTAAAAATATATGGTTATTATTATTTAAATATTTAACATTAAATTTGTTCTAAATAAAAATAAGTAAATATATTTCGTAGGAACTTTTTTATAGAGAAAGTTTACGAAGGTAGGTATAATCTCCAATAAACTAGAGTCGAAGTCGCGTGATCTATTATTAATTCAGTACAATACAAAAACAAACTGCTGAGGTTAACACATAAAAGCGAGATACATCAATGTGTGCTGTCATGAAAACTAAGCTTAACAGTTTTAGCTGCCCTTAATTCGAAAATTCATTATTATGTTTAAAAAGAAATATGTATTTTTTGTGTCATTATAATTAGTATGTCATTACATATTTATAAACGTGTTATATAATAATGTGTTATCTGTAATTACTGATTCTATCACAGGCTTCCTGCAGTGGCTTGCATGCATTATAATGCGTATAGCCTGCAGGATCAGTTTTGAATATGACGTATACAAAAGATGAATTAATTATTTCCCGTTAGGACACTATATTTCCATAAGGCATTTAAATGTATGTCTCTTTAATACATTTACAAGTGCGGAAAATTGTAATGAAATTTGATGAGAAAAAATGCATACATTATTTTATTCAATTTTGCTTTATAAAGTCATATTTATTTACATGGATACTGACCATTAAAATTATTAGATATTTTCTTGTATGTATTTATTTAAAACATGAACAAATAAACAAATATAAGTAATGAACATAACTTAGATGGAAGTTTCCAAATGGCGCTTGTTTTGAGGAAGTATGTAAGTAAAATAGGAGTTCCTAATAATTCAAAGTTATCAGCTGTTATAATGGGGATGCCTGGGCACATGATTTCAAATTAGTTTTTAATAACTTTGTTTTGAAAACAGAAGAAAAGTTCACATTTGGAAGTATTTATGTCGAGACCAATTTCGGCTGCGGAGTCAATGAGTTGTTGAAAATCTTTTAAGACAATTTCTGGTTGGTCTGCTAAGGTTGCATCGTCCAGATACCACACGTTTAATTCCGATTGTAACTTGTTGACAATTGGTTGGATTGTTGTGTTAAAGGCCCA
>JAFFZR010018266.1:0-41645 GCA_018397195.1 Lethrus apterus | reverse complement strand
TAACTTTAGCATCACCATTCAGTTGCCCATGGTATCAATTAGCAAAATGCCAAAAATGAAGATTTCAAGTGCAGTACTTCCGGAAATACAGAATTTTCAATATACCACTACAATTGGTAAAATTTATTTAAAACAACAAAAAACTCCAAAACGGCTAGAATTTAGTATAGGGTACCCTTATAAGTTTTGGTGCAGAATTGTGAGTAGAATCTGAAAAACGATGAAAAAATATAACGTTCCATTTAAAATAACAAAGTTGGTATGCACTTCCGGTACAACCGGAAGTGATACGTGAGCGCCAATAACTTAGAATAAAAGATCAGTTGGTCTAGCTTATAATTCCAAGTTATTAGAGTTGATGTATTTCTGGAACACGGAAAAGTTCTAACGAACCACTTTCGTGAATGACCCTGTATATAGTTTTTTTTACTTTTAATATTATTTTTTTTTCTTAACTTTAGTTTAAAATACGTATTATTTTCCGTAATAAGACGCCAATTACAAAAATATCATTACAGCACCGACACGACTGATTAATGTAAATTGAAACGAGCCAAGTTCTCTGATCTATAACCACGAACGTAGACGATTAACAAATGCGGGCGATAAACCACTTAGGCAATTTCGAATTTAATTAAAACGTAATAAACAAATGAAAAATCGCAACGAGTAATTTACACCACTTTATTTTAATCGGCGTACCGTAATTTGCGCAAGCGATCACGATCTTAAAAACGAAAAAACGGACAAAGCTTTGCGTAGCCCAAAGCGCGTGCTGTGCACGTATCGCACACGGTGACGTACGCATTGTTTTGTCTTCGTTGCACGCATCTTTAGTAGCGCTGTTTAATTAACGATGTATTGCAAAATTAAAGAAACGTGACGCGAAGGTACCACGATCTAGATGTACACCCACATGTGGTGTGTGCGGTTTTTGTTTCTTTCATGTGCCTTTTTCCCAGGCGTGGGATTAATTTAAACATAAACAATGCCCCGTGACTGACGACTGACCGGTACCGACCGCGTTACTGGTACAGGAGTGGAACGAATTGATTATGTACAGCGTGCTCAAGAAGTCACGACTTACGACGGCGCGCACTAATTAAAATTTCGATTTATTTCGACGAGTACCCATTTCATATTACGTACACATAAATGAAATAAAATCGTAAATGCCCCGTATTAGCATTTTAACCGAAATCCATCGAAAATCATCGTTTCCAAATTTCGTGAATTCGAACGATAAGGTCGGGGTGGCATATGGTTTACAATAACGGTCGAAATGCGTCATCCGACATGTGCTGTGTGTAACGGTCGGTGATTTCGCAGGTTAGTTGAACTTTGATTCGTACGGACCCTTATCAAATGTGAAAATGTTTGTCAGGTGGGAGCTTGATTTATGTAGGTAACCAATATCGTTGCATGTAAGTTAAACTTGTACGTAATTAATTGATGTAATATACCTATGTATTTGTTTTAAAACTAAAACTCAAATAAAATTAGAAATTGTAAATTTTAATATTTAAAGAAACGTGAAAAAAAATTATATAATATACAGGATGAGTCGGGAGGAACGCACCAAACTCAAGGAGTGTATTCTGCACAAAAAATAATTTTAAAAAATTCAAATGTTATCCGATATTTATTTGTTTTCAAGCTACAGCGTCAAATCAAAATTCCCCACACATACTGTTCTAATCATTGTGTACTTGTAATAAATGTTAAAATACTGCCATTGACTTCGAAACATTTTCTGCTTCGCCTAATAAGGGCGCCAAATGCTCTTCTGATGGATTCATGGCTTTCTTTAATATCGGCTGCAAAATGTCTAATACGTTGATATTAAAGAAAGTCATGAAGCCATCATAAGACTGCAACCGGCGCTGTTATTAGGCAAAGCAGAAAATGTTTAGAAGTCAATGGCAGTATTTTTGAACATTTATTACAAAACCGCAATGATTAGAATAGTATGTGAGGGGAATTTTGTTTTGATGCTGTAACTTGAAAACAAATAAATATCGGATGACAACATTTCATTTTTTTTTAATTATTTTTACTTGTAGAATACGCTCCTTGAGTTTGGTACGATTCTCCCGACTCACCTGTATATATTCAGAGTGATTCTAAATGACTGAATTATATAGCATTGCTTGTTTGCCGCTTCTTGCTTGTCATTCTTGTCAAGTGAGAATGTCAAATTGCTAACGTTTAATTGTCAAAGTGAAGTGATATTTACAGTTTTCTGCCTGCTTGTGAACGGGTAACATTTCGAACAATTTTTATTTTTATAATTTATTTATTATTTATTTTGAAATAAAGCTTATAGAAAAAATGCAAATGGGCGGAATAGACAGTTCTTTAGAATCAACTTGTACACAAATATCTGTGGTACAAATATGAAGAGCAAAGAAATCTCATTCGTAAATAAATTGCAACTGATGCATAATTCTATGAAAAGGAGAAATCCAGCAAGTTGAAATTTAATGCATTACAAAACAGATGTCCATTAATCTGTTTTGTAATGAAGGATCGTTAAAATTTAAATATCGTAACAAGTAGCAGATAATAAAGTTAATTTATTGTCTTCTTGTGCTGTCTGAATCTCCTGCACTAACGCATTTGCCTTTTTACGACGTGATTGTAATTAATACTTTTAGTTTGAAAATTAAGTAAAAAAAAAAAAAACATAAAAAGTTTCAATTTTGCGTGTCGTATAGAACGATCCTACTATCCGATCGGACACCTTGTCTAGAATTTCCTGCATTTTAATATAAACGTTTTTACTATACAGGATGTCCCAAAAATTAGGCCGACACACTTTAGGTGGTTATGAAAGACACTTAAAACAAGCAATTTTTGTCAATAAACCCATGTCCGGAAATGGGCAGCTTTGGCATTAGAGTGTTTTGAAAAATGTATTCTGAAATTTTCGAAATTTTTCTCTAACCTCGGGAAAAACACGATGTGAAATATCCTTGCTTAAAAAAATGTTGCAAGTGATATTGAGTTTATATTTAAGATTGTTTGCTTTTGTTCTCTTCCATGTCAAAATTTGAATTTTGAAATGCTTCTCATCGACGACTACAACTGTTTTGATTAATCCACGAAGATCGATCCATTTATAAAAACGCAGCCATTTATAAAGCGCCAACACTGAACAATTAAAATTTTTGCATTCTCGAAAATAAAAATTGCCAACGGTCGCAATTTGTTTGCAAACGAGTTTTTTTTTTATATCCGTAACGTTCATAAATCCCATGTAAAAACGTTGCCTTTATCTTCTCGTTCCATGGCAGTACATATGGGATATCCTGCGTAACGAGTATCGCATATGGCACAGAATAATGTGGGAACTGTATGGTCAGCGTTGTATAGAAAACCATTCATAACGCTCTCGGCCCAAGGCGCCTGTTTTAATTCAAAATCGTGACTTACACCAATACTCAAAAATCTTCCATCTATACAAATAAACGTTTATTTCCATGTGTAATAAATATTATTGGCGGTAAGGTCGACGTCGGTTTCTCAGATAGTAAATTGACACAGAAATGGGTTGAACGCATCGAATGGCGACAACCTTTTCAGAAATATAAATTTCGCACACATATATGAATAGAATCAATGAATAGCATCTCCCTTCGTAACTGTTCTTTTTTATGTTTGTGGGAATTTACACGTTTTCAACCGAAGACTGAATTTTACGGTACATTTAAATTTAGGTCGCAAAATGTTTGTCTCAATAACTTTCTTTTTTCGATAATTTTATCCACAATATCTTACGATGGGTCTTTTTTTAATAAACAATTGGAAACATCAACACCAAAAAAAAAAGGAAAACAACGAAACAATGAACCCTTTTCACAGCTTCATCTGATATTAAAACTCACTACGGTTTGATTATACACGTGGGAGTGAGTGGTGGCTATGTTTAATTTCTGTCAGGTACGAAAAAAAGGAAAAATATCTATCTCCGTATCTTTTAGCTTGCATTGTGCGCGACGTCGATAAAAAATGTTACATGCGCTTTTTAGCATTGTACATACGTACGATAAACGAGTTAAAAATCTACACAAAGCAATCTGATTTTTAGCAGTTGAATAGAAATTGTGGGTTATTGCGATCGCGAGGGCGATCGAAAACGTCAATGAAAGGATCGGAAACTCTGCGGTGCGTTTACCACACGCCTTAAAAAAATAAAATTACACAAAACGAAATTTGAAATTTGAAATTACATCTAGACAAAATTATAGACATTTAAAACGCTTAATTGTGAAATAAGTCTTTAATAATGAAAATAAATTTAGGTTGGATAATGTGTAGAAGAGTTTTTGTGAAAAAAGGGCGAATGTGAAATTAAAAAGGCTTACCTTTAAAAAAAGTTGGTTAAGGGAACAAGAAATGTTAATGCCCTTGAAGTGTATTTGGAAATAATTTTATTTTGAAAATTCATGCAAACTCCTTACAACCGCAAGGGTAGAAAGACATTGGGATTAGTGGGATAGAAGCAGAAAATTGAATGTACGAGAAATTTAAGATTTGTATTTTGTGAAAGAGTAAATTAAAAATTTGATATGTATGAGTGATAAATGGGACGATGATGGATCTGTTGAATATGAGGAGAAAAAGAAATAAAACATATTTGAATATCGGGCTCGTAATATTGTGGTGGACTTAGTGAAGAATGGTCTTGTCGACGTTGTGTTGTCATTAATATTTAAATATTTATACATATTGGTACGTGTGTCAAGTTGTCAGTGGTTCCCTTCAGCACTTTTAAAAATATTCGCACTCGTGCCGGCGGTAAATCTTTGACAACTCGTGCGAATTCAATTGTCCGCCAGAGAATGGCAAAATCCGACGTTTTTCGCCTTTTACCGATGACCACTGTGTCGGTTTAGCCGCTCCATCCGACTTAAAATATCATCGAGAAAGCACAGAAGCGAAAGAAATGCATTATGAGCATTTCTTTTGCGTCCATTTTTGTCAATGAAGTGAGTTAGACTGCGCCCGATCCATCGCCAAGCGAATGGACAAAATCACAGTCGTCGCGGCGTACCATTGTGAGGGGATTTTTGATACAAAATCGAAAACCCCTTTTCCGGTCTCGAGTTAATCCGACAACTTCAAGTACCCGGTAAACACCGAACGTGTGTGTTAGATCCGTGAAATTTAAATATTATTTTAAGAAGTGATGAAGCCCATTTATTTTCTTGACGTCGTCGTCCGTTTTGGGAAGGCTTCACTTCACCCTGGTCCCATTATGAAGACATTTCAAATAGAAATATAATTTTTTAAGAAAATCAATATAATATATGAAATTCAACTTATTTTTCCAACTTTTGAAATCAACCCTACAATATAATACTTTTCTTAATAACTAAGAGACAAAGATTTTACCATTTTTTTTTAAATACAGATTTTGTTTCTTTATGATGCAAATTACTTTTCATTAATATAATACAAAAATTCACTAAATTCTATCCTTATAATTTAGAATGTAACAGGATTTGTGACTTAAGCAGGGGATTACATCAGACTTTTGTCAAAATGATACAGACTTCAATTTTTTTAACACGAATCGCCCCTATTATTAATTTTAAATCGATCAGAAATTAGTCGGCGAGCACAATTCCCAAACAGATTTAATCTCTTTCTAATGCATTTCGAAATGCTCGGGATACTCGATGTATAAGCTGGCAGTTTCCAATCCGCCGAAGACACTTGACCGATACACGTAAATCTGTCAGATTAATTAAATTGCCTTCATTGATTTAGATTTTCCGTTTTTTTTTTTTTTTTTAGAATGAAACCGAACGGAACGAATCGCAGCTACTGCTACTTAATATTTTTCAGGTAGTTGATATTTCATTCATTTCTCGGGTTTTTTTTTTTACTTAATTTGTAGGCGTTTTTATAACGAAAAATAACGTCCGAAATATTTAGCAAAAAATGTGTAAAATTTGTCCATACAAGTCGATATACAAATACTTCATTTAAAAAAGCACCGTTCGAAACGACGCATTTACCAAGGGTGGCTTAACCTATTGTTGATAATGGGAGTATAATGGACTTAAGAGTCTTAAGGCATTATCATTATCATCAATTTACAATCAAGAGAAATCCATGGCAAGGGAGTCAAGAAATGGTAAGAGGTCGTATATGTTGTAAAAAAAGTGACAATGAATTTGCTGATTACATAAATTACAAATATGATTTTAGCCCACAACTCGACATTAAAACTTGTTGCGATTGACGTATTGCAAGCAAACCCAACCCAATGTTACATTGTATTCAAGGCTTAGGTTTGCTATTATTTTCGGTAAAAGCATTATTTGAAAATCCAAATTTTAATGGGTACAGTCAGTAGGATTCGCCAATGAATATGTTCAGGCATTTTTTTTTTTTTTTAATTAACGTATGAAAAGCTGTTAAAGATTTTAAAGATACACCAAATATTTATTGAAAATTAAAATCATTTGAAACGTTTTGTAAGGACAAGGACAAGAAATGTAACCTGAAAGTCTGCCTGAAAGTCGAGTAAGTTACCTCGAGTAATAATTATTTAGAGACTTATGAATGTGTTTCAGTAGCTGGTGTTGCCAGTGACAATAATAAAAAATAACTTGTTTCTGCTATTTAAACGCTGTGTGGAGAAATCTACGTACAGGACAATTTAATAAACGCATCCTGAACCCATTTACAAGCCGTGTACCACCTGCAAAGTCGATTTCTGTAACGAAATAATAAATAATCGCGAAAAATAAAAGAATCGACGACATGACAAATGCAGCTCTCCACGCGAAAAACTAACACTAAATATAGCAATCTCCGATAATAGGCAATTACTAACACTTTACGTGCATGAATTCCAACATACCGACCGCAACGTTAACCAGCTGAGGGCGCCCGCATCTTTCGCGCACCTGAAGACCGCCGCGCGTGTCAAGGTTCTCTAGGAGTCGGAAAAAATACGTGGAGAGCTTAGATAAGACTGAGTCCGTCTTTATTTTACGCATACCGCTCTCGTCGGCGACGTGCGTCGTACGTGTACACGAACGTACGAAGGAAAGTGATAGCCAATCTAATATTTTCAAAGTATGAGCTGCGAGGCATCTGCTACTACCATCAGTGACCAACCCATGAACCCAGTGGCGTAGTTTGAATTTGTTACGG
Source organism: Lethrus apterus (assembly GCA_018397195.1). NCBI lineage: Eukaryota > Metazoa > Arthropoda > Insecta > Coleoptera > Geotrupidae > Lethrus > Lethrus apterus. Next base: position 34,472 of record JAFFZR010018266.1, on the reverse strand, counting down.
ACTCAATAATATATGTGTTTAATAATTACAGGTATTTGAAAGTGAATGTCCCGGTAATTGAAAAAAATGTATAATTTTAGACAATTATGTGCCATTATAAAACATGCAATACTAATAAATAATAACAAAATGGTATAAAAAAAACGAAGGTTTCAATAAAAACATGTGGTAGGTTGAATTTTCTTTCTTTGTGTAAATATATTTTCCATTAATTCTGTGGTAAATTAGTTATTTATTCCCCTCAAACTCGAGTATGAGTCGAGGTTTACTGATACCAAGGGGAAAAAAGTTGGGAAAATGCTCGTGAGAAAACTCATATGTATCGTAACATCGTTGGGTCTTAATGACTGAAAAAAACATTTTTCAATAAAATATTTTTAAACAAAATTTATCTAAACGTACGCCATTGAAAATACCCACATATTTGCAGATCGTATAATGAAGCGAGACTAGATTTAATAGCGTCGTGTCGCTTGTGCCCGTGTGCACTAGGTTACTATGTTTCGATGTCTGCTGGTCTGCGGGTCTGTCTGTTGCCGACGCGCTTTTTTCGCTGTTTATCTTCGTGCGTTCTTCTACCAGTATGCTCATGGCTCATGCTTATAAATAGTACTTGCATCTAATGCGGGCCGATGCCACAGGTATTTCTAGATTACATGTATACGTATTTATTGTGCAAGTAATTGCCGTGTTTAATGTCTTTTTGCCGTGACTTCGTACGGCATCGTTCTTTTTGCAAAACTTAACGATACACTGTAATTAATGATTGATCGTAATTAACGCGACGCTTAATTGCTGTGCATTACAAAATCAAATACAAGTAGTCGTCCAGTATGCAAATTGAAATGGCATTTTAAGCCAATTTCTAGATTTCTAATTTAGATAATTATGACACGCGTATAAATTATTAAAGAAAAAGACGAACAACAGAATTTTCATTTCAGTGAGGTGGTCCATTAATTTTGAAAGGAAACGATAAAGTTGGTGTTTTCTATTACATATTGTTAAATATAATTAATTAATTTGAGATCTAAAAAAAAGCATGTAGTGTTTATTTTTTTGATGATTTTCAAAAAACTAAGATTTCAATGGGCCCTATTGAAATCGGAATTTGCAAATTTTCTATAAAATAAGAAAACTTCCATCGTATGTGAAATAATTTTACGACGAAACGCACACCAAAAGATACATATTTTTTTTAAATACAAAAAAATGTGACATGTCACTTAAGTATCTTGCGCTATTAGTCAACATCTCAGTAGGTCAGAATGACATTCAGTAGCGCCCGGGGTCAAATCACATGGGGCACGTTGTTTGGCACAAAGATCTCCCAGCGCGTTCGAGAACTACCTGTCTGAAATATGACAGCCATCCAAGGGTTACGTGTACAAAAATACACCTAAAAATGATTTACGATTCAAATATAGTTTTTTCTCCACACGTCACGAAAAAATCTTTATCTTTTGCGATAAACTCAAAACAAAGAAAATATTAAATTTTTTTTAAAAATATTTATTATTAAATGTCCATCATCCATGAAGAACCTGACAATAAAATAAAACGAACATTAAATGAGAAATTCCAATATCATTAAAAATTTTGAACTCTGTAATTAATTTAATCAGAGCGTTCAAATTTCACGATCGTATAGCGAAATCTCAACATAAAATTTTTATTGAGACATCTTTACATTCCTGAAATGAGATTACGCGTCGATGTTCCGGCAAACAAACGTAATTCACGTTAATTAACTTTATGCTAATCGGATCGGATTAAGTGCGCCAATGTATCGAAGACACTAAAAATCCCATTAATCTGCGTGACGCGAAAAACCGTATCGAATGGACTTTTATTCGTTCGCGTATACGCAGGACGTTTAAAACTGAAATTAATCTATTATTTTTATCGAGACGTGCCGGCGGAGAAAAGTGCAAAAAGAAGCTTAATGAAATGGTATTTAATTTAAAATTTATGTGTACGTTTTTATTTTTGATTTTAGAAGGATGCATTTTATCGGCCCGTGGCGGTTTTTTATAATCCGCCCGCGCTTTTCACCTGTTGCCGCATTTGCAAGTCAAATGGACCGCAATGTGTTCCTCGTAAATTCGGTATGCGTTGCAACAACAAACGCTGAAAGAAAAAGAACGCATCCTGCGAATTTATTTTATATTTACTTTTAAATATTTTGCACAGTTAATTTATGATATTCGATTTATTTAAACACGACGATTCTGGGAAAATACCAAGGAAGTACACAATTATCTTAGCAAACTATCACACGTACCCATTGTGCCGTGTTGGTTTTATTTCATTGACATATTCACAATTGCCAATACGGACGAATGAAACCGTCTCACCCACTATTAGTGTATTTGACAATGCGGTCGGACCTGCTATAATAGCGGGAATTGTCATTTTTCGTATACGTTCTCAAAGAGTTGAAAGGGTTCAGCCCTGCAAGAAATATCGAGAAATATGAAGGGAATATAATGAACTTCTTTCTACGTTCATTGTACTCGCACCGAGTGCAAACAACTCTTGTGAGACCCGGACAATTTTTTTCCCTTTAAATCCGATAAATTTTAATCTTACCGTCCGCAATTCAAAATCTCTGAACTGGCAAATATTTGTCGATTGTTATCTTTCAAGCTAATCTAACGGAAAAGAAAAAGATAAACATCATAAATCTTCAATGTATAATTTATTGATATTATGAAGGAAAATGACCTAATTATTACCAACGTATAAAAGTTGTCTTACATTTTGAACTTTTTTGACGTGAAATGTTTCAGTGTTGTAAGGGTGCCATGTTTTTATATTCATTTAAACAATAATCTTTTAAGAAAATAATTAAACGCGATTACCTTCAATTATTTCTATTGTCCAAGACGGCTGAAGCCATTTTAAAATTCTAAAGCCTGAGAATACAAATTTTCTTCATGAATAAACTGATCATTTGAATATAAAATTTTCCATGTATAGGACGTCCCTAAATGATCCAGGAACACATTTGCTAATAATTCAAATTAATAACATTTTGAGCATTTACTTTCATCCGACTTTCATAAAACTCCTTACAAGTTATTAGTATTACAGTTACATGACAAAGAAATAACGACGGTAATTTCATTGTTTCATGGTTAAGTAGATTACTGATCTCCTCAAGTAAATAAGGTAGCAGATGTTGCGCCGTAAGGAAACGTACACACCGAAGAACTTTTAAAACTGTTATTACACAGAAATTAATATCGAAAACGGTGACGCCACGAGAACGCACAAAGAAAACCGAATTATTAATGTTACCGACTTAATATTACTATTATTTTGAAACGATGCGATATTTCACATTTATGCGTCTCAATAAAATTCCCATTTACATGCCGGACGGAGCGTTTTCCGGGTGCGAATAAAAGGAACGATGGCAGCGTATAAAATTACTGTGTACAAAAAGAATTACTTTTTTTATGGTGCATTCGTGCTTTTGTGTGCGTCCGAGTTTAGTGTCCTTACTTAAAGAACATGTGTTAAAAATGTGTGGTCGTATGTTTTCGTATGTCGGTACGTTTAACAATTGACTTTAAATATTTGTTCTATACTTTACGTCGATGCTTCTTTCATTGATATTGTTTATCTTTTTTCATTTTACAATTTGTCACTTTTAATGTTTTATGTCTTTTTTATTGTCAAGTAATTTTAACGAATAACTTTTAATTTTTAAAAAATAATAATAACAATAATAATCAATCGTTTTTGTTCAAAACTTTATAATTTTATAAAATTCAAAAATTAAAGCATTTTTTAAATATTAATAATCATAATAATAATACATAATAATAATCAATCAAACATCAAGCAGTGCACATTTAAATTATCCATTTCCTGCATGTTTTATTTTTTCAACCGCGTTGTCCTTTATTGTGATCCCGGTGTCCCGGAGAATAGGTGAGAAGTATAGGACAGTATTGTACACGGATGTCTTACACTATTTGTCACGAGATTCACACTGCGTTATATCGCTAACATCGCTGCGCGCGTGATGTTTTTATTATTTAGGTGCGCGCGTGGGTGTGCCCGACATTCACGTATCGCCGTAATAAATATCTCGCTTTATTTTAAATTCAAATTAAACAAAAAGCTCCTTATGTCGTCCTCGCTTATCTAGCGAGCGCCGCGAAAGACAGTAAAAATGCCATAAATAAAGCACGAAGAATGAAAACGGTGGACGTTTTTTATTGAAATCGTAAAAGCCGGAACGACGTGAAGCTACGACGATAAACTCGGGAATTTTCTATCGAGTGGAAAAAATCGTATTCGATTGTATATAAAATGTATAAACTCGAAATATTATTATTATTAACATTAAAAAAATGTGTTACATCTAATTGATCGAGTTTTTTTTTAAAATATATGTTGACGTATCACTAGGGGGTTGTGTTTCTTTACGCTTATTAATGAAAAGCTCAAAATTCAGATCTACGTTTCGTTAATGTTCTTTCTGAAGGCGCCAATTTTGCGATCACAACAAAAATACAATTACTAAAATAATTGGTCTTAATATCAAAGACCTTGCTCGAGATAATAACATACAGAATATAAAGGACTTTTGCAACGAAGCCGCCACATACTGATTGCAGGAAACACATTGCGTCCATCAAATAATGCATAATTTAGAATATATTCCCATTTACATGAAAGCACGATGCTCAGCTGCTTCGCCCAGACTTTTGTCTTCAATTATATTTAATGTTGTTTACTGATAAATACGCATAATAAACTAGTTGAACTAAAATTACCAACGTTAACAAATATATTAGCATTATTATTACTTGCTTTGTAAAATGTACAAATGAGTGGTGTGGAAGGAAGCCAGCAATTATTTTTGATGAACAAATCTGCATGTGGTGCTTAGTTTACATTTTTAAGATTACCTTGATATTATTGTGACCTTCGAGGATTCTTTATGAAATGTCAATTATCGAGAATGATATAAAAGCTATACCTGCCTCCTTTAAACACAATATCTAAGTTAATTTACCACATGGTGTATTGGTCATCGTCGTTTTATGGTAGTAATAATAATGGTAGAAAATTAAAGAAGAAATCGGGAAATTAAATTGTGAAAATATTAGATTGGGTCTGCAATAAATTTATTGCTTGAAAAAGCTTTCGAAACACATTTATATATATTTTTATACATTGTGTGTGCCGTAATAAATATATTTTATTATAATTTTTGGTTTAAATCGGTTGATTGCTCAAGAATAAAAGATAAGTATAATTTTAAATGTTGTTTGAAACGGTCCTTATACAAAGGACAATTTGCCCTAGACAGCCATAACAGCCGTAACTAATTGAGAGCACACTTTACTTCGAAGTTTCAAAAACACGTGTTTTAGAACGTTCCATCTTCGATTATGTTTCGAAAGTTGTTATCTTTAAAGGTATCGGATCTCGTTACACAAACATTAGCAAACAATAAGTCTTTAATCTACGGACGATTGGACCGATAGCATCGAAAACGTTGCAGAAATTACTTCCTTTGTGTATGGTTTTCGGAGTTGCCGCCGAAGACGCAGTGTTAAAAACAAATCCATCGATAAATAAACTTTTAAATGCCAATAAAGTGCGTTCGGTTCAAAATTTCGAAGACGAATTACGGTTGTGTGTAATAATGGGGTTAATTCTACACAATTAAACTAAACCACACGCGATATTTACCAGAAGTGGTAAGTGAATTGTGATCGTTTTTTAAGTATTTTTAACGATAGTTTAAGGAGGAAACGTTGAAAAATCACTACGTGCTCCAAATGATCAAGATTAATTCTCCGCACGGAAATTATAGAATCCATTAATCGGGTCTCTCTCGGTCTCGCATCTAAAATGGACGCCGCATGCATTGGTAGCTCGCAGCGTGAGACCTTACCAATGAGTTCTTACTTCTTACCTGGAAATATACGAATTTATATCTTGCATTAATAAGCCGGTCGTGTAATTCTCCGCCGCCGATACCGATATACCACAATTTCATTTTTAATTTACGCCCGATTCGATTTTACTATTTACGATTAGATTTTTGTGTTACATAAGGTTTTTTTTGAGTTTATTTTTTTTCAAATTTGTGACGTGATTAAAACCTGCGGTGGTGCGCACTTATTCAAAACGAAACATGTCAATACCATGTTTAAAACGTCCCTGCTGGGACAAAAATTATAAAACTCGGCTCAGATAAAAGCATTATTTATATTAATACTTTTTTATCTACTATAAAAAATAAAAATAATGTAGTAGCATAGCATAGTGGTAGCGGAACATCCTGTATAGGTGAAAATAATAATTTTAGAGTGTAAAGCTCTAAAGACTAAAAAGCTTTTCTCTATAAACGTATGCTCTATTTCAAATAATGATAAAAGCGATATCGAAGCCGTACACCTAAATGACTCCCTCTGTACATTAAAGCTTTTATTTATTTTTCACATAACATTTGGCAGATATTGTACTAACATTTTGTGTCGCTGTAACTTTTCACAAACGCACGTCCCAGAAAATCCACTTACCGTAAACCTCAAAAATGAAAGTGAATACGTCTAAAGGCGCCGAAATCGTGATGCAAAACTGGAGGAGTAGGAGGTACGCTACGTTACATGTAAATGGCCTAAGCTCATTTGAACACAATGCCGAGCCGAGGATGCGGTTTGCCGAGGTAACTAATCTGTTACATAAATACACCATCATGCTTCTTTTAACCACAAACGAAACTGTAATTATACGGCATTGTCGTCGTTCAATGAATGGAATTACTTCTTATTTTCAGACGAGAAGTCTCGCCATGTAGAGAGATTTGTGCAGAAAAGTAATAGGAAAAAGTACTTGAATTATACACGATGAAGCAAAATTCGACTTTAATGTAACTAGTAATTATAGTATTTTGTGAGAAATTTATTTTTCTTGCACGTTATTTGTACGCGCCTTAGAAATGCAACCTATGTATGACGTAAATACATGTTACCAATTTGAATGCCGTCTCTAGTTAAATAATAATTAAAAGGTATTATTATTATCTTACTACATTAGCAAAGAAATCTTAATCTCTATTTCATTACTTTACTTTGTTAGATATGCCCCTTATTTTTTTATGTTGCAAATGGCTTCCAAAGTTATTTATCAACGTGAATTTAAATGTGATCTCGCACCTCTTAATGCAGATAAATCGACGGCTTTTAAATATATTTACTTGCAAAAATAACGCATCGTCGATAATTTATCGACGTGCGATTCGTATTTTTCTACATATCAATTTTTGGTATCTCTGACCTATTTGCGAAGAGGCATCTGCGACCCACTTAGGACAATTATTAAAGTATTGCATTTCTTTTCGCCACCTGCTTATTTTCAACGAAGAAGTGCGCCTGCAACAACTCGCGCACACGTGCTCCGACCATTTTTGTTCTGTGTGCCTTTCGCGACTTTTCGCCCTTAATTCGCCGAAATTTTCTCAACTGAAATATTCGTCGTAAATTTTTAATAACTTAATTAAATATACTTTACTTATTTATCAAAGATATATGTGACGAGGAATTTACACAGGGAACGGTGGTGACAAAAGTATCAGCATCGGTTCATAAATAATACGTCTATCGATTATTTATTCTAACGCTCCGTATACAATTATAAATGTGATAATTATGCACGATTTCTATCCATAAATAATATCTCCAGTCAGCCGCATGTGATTTGCATTGCATGAGAAATAAATTAAAAGCTACTACAAACTAACACTATTCCTCTTTAAGTGAACTGCATTAAAATGTTCTCCGGGTGATTCAGCGTTTCAAGCACCTCATTACTTTATTTGTAGCAGCAGCCCTTTTTGCGTCTTTTAACCGTTTCTCAATCGAGTTGCATATTTTCACTTATCATCATTATGCTAATGGAAGCGCAATTTGAATAACAAAACGGAACTAATCGAAAAGACCGTTTTAAACGCCGAAATGAACTAGTTTGTAGTGTTAAACGAATTACAAAAAAGACAATATAAATTATGCAAAAACATCATGTTAATTAAAAAAGTCGTGCCGTACATCATATTTCATTATTTCTTACTAAAGAATACAACATTGCCGTAATTAATAAACATCACGCATGATGTATCACATTTTATCGAGGATACCGACGACCATGAATTAATTAATTTTATTAATAAATTTTCGTACGAACCCCGGATATGCTACCTCAGCATCCTTATGCATTTTAATCAGGAGAAGTTTTTAATTATTCAGAAGTTCCTTTCGAGAGCGACTTGCAAAAAATCCGACGCCAGGTAAGGATCCATTGTGTGCGTTGCGGGACGACCCATTTTAAAATAGTTTTATTTACATTTGAATGCGATCCGAGTTAGCGAACCACGTGAACTTTTCGAACAATAGATAATCTAGGCCGAGTTGGTATTTAAAAAAATGCAATAAATAATGGTACGAGAGGGTAGTTGGGTGTAAACCAGAAATACGTTCGGGTGAAGAATGAGATTAGAATGAGTAAAAAGTCTAGGATAGTTGCTGATGCGATGGACGGTGTTATACTGTTAGGAATTTTCATTATCATTGTCATTTTGGATTTATTTATTTATAATGAAATTTTTAAGCTAAATAAAATCGTTTTCAATTACGTATAATTTTATATTAACTAGTAAACTATATTTCTTAAATGAAACAAGAAATTCATACATACTGTAGTGTTAACTGAGTAACCTCTACAGATATAACTAATTAAACTAATCCTAATCCAAAGTGGAATTTCATAGTTCCAAAAGCACTAAAATAATAAATAAATTAATTTTTTTTAAATATCGGCAAAATTTCGTAATATAGAAAAATAACAAAACCCATAAAATTTCTTGAATTGATGATTTTTGAAATTCTATGAATGTCTCAAGAATCTGGATGAACGTCCTGTCAAGTAAGAACATGCTACCCGCTTTGGTGTCGCTACAGTGATGGAAAAGGGAAGTCCTCTGGAAGTAATGGACACACATTGTTCGAAATTCGTGGACTTTTGATGGTAGGAATCGATGACATCCAGCATTTAGCATCATTTCCCTTGCATATTGGTCGCCGAGATCCAAGAGGATTGAATGAACTTGAAATCTTGGAAATCATGTTATTATTTTTCCACATTTCAAAAGCTCATTTCTAAAAATTGAAAATATTTTCCAATAAATTAGATACATTGCAAAGCTCCTAATCTCTGAAATAAAATTCGAATGTCTCAATTAAGGATTTGAACTTCTTACTGACTTACTGACTAGGCCACTAGAGCAATCATCTCATATGTATACCTCTTACTAAAGTAACTATGAGAAGATTTTTTTAAGCCAAAAAAACGCAATAGAAAGTACGTGGAAAAATAAAGTACAAAGGATAAAATGAAGATCCCAATAAAGAGAATTCATTGAATTCAAGAAAATATTTTTTGCCAGTTTCCTTGGAAGCTGTGAACTTAGGTTGGACTCTTTATAACCGTTAGTTAGTGAATACAGCCGTTAGTTCATACATTCTTCATTCGTATTTTTGATTTTATTTATTTTCTATTTCAAACACAAAGATATTTTTACTCGAATTAAAACATTTCTTAAGTTTTCAATTGTCAATTGTTTTCACCAAAAACACAACTTTCCATAAATACGACCACCCGTATTAATAAATAAACCAGAAATATTTTTTAATTATTTTTTTATTCGTTTGCAGTCTCGAAATCGACGCGTACAAGCGACATAACAGAACGCGATTACTACGCAAAATTTTGCACACATCCATGTTTGGAATAAATCAATCTCGTCACGTCGTAGAAAGCGACTCTTACGTGATTAAAGACGGCGTTCGAAAAGTTCGCGTAATGCTTTTGTGTATGACACCGTCCCATTTTTAATTCTAGCACGAGCTTTTAGACCTGCTTAGAACGACGAAACTAGGGCAGGTAAAACTCGCTACACGAACCTATATTTACGTTTGCGCTCCGACGTATACGTGCCCACATATACAACACACATTAATTTGAAATTATCGTACGCATAAAACGCAATGTTCATAAATATGGGCACGATGGTAGGGAATTATCGAACTTTTTGTTAAATATGCAGATCGTTAGCGAGCTTTTTACGCACATCGCAATAAATAAGAGCTCCTAATGCGTTTTCGAATTAATAAAATTAACTGTTCCAATTAATTTTAAATACGGACACTCGCGTTAAAACTAATTTGCTCGTATATTTTAATATTGTATATTCTTGTCGTTTTAATATAAAGCGTAATATGTTAAGTTTTCAACATAATTATTTTGAAAAAAAAAAATTCAACGTTGATTTATATTTTTACAAAACGTCATCTTCGATTGTTTTTCTATTGGTCTTTCTTCCAATCCAAGAAATATGTTATTGTTATTATTATAAGATATTTACAAAAAAAATACAACGGTCTCTTCTGTCAATCCAACATTAGAATTAGCATTTTTTTAAAGACGCAAATTTCTAGAATAAACAGACATCACCACCAACAAAAAAATAAAAATATTTCCTTCAACAATGGTTTGATCCAATCTTTATATCCGACCCATTAAAATGTTTTATTATTATTATTAACTAAAAAGACGAAAAAACCGTACAAATATTTCGAAAAGTTTGTCGAAAAGATTCCGCCAAAAAACCCAAAAAAAAATACACTCGGGGAAAAAACTTTCAATATCTTAATCAAACAAAGTTACACACAAACGCGTGTGAGGTTATGTTTCTTTTGTCCATCGGACGGCAATAAATTCTCTTCGTAACGTTTCTTTCTCTCTGCCGCATGCGGCAGACAAGACGGACGAATTGAAATTAAATGTTAAATAAAATACGAACGGACGAATGTGGAAAGATAAAAGGTGCATTATTTACCGACGCCAAGCGAAAAGGGTGACTGGGGGCAATATGGAACGAGATATTAAAATAACAAGTAACAACAGTGATGTTTGTTTTAAGCGGTCGGCGGCGCTTGCAGCGTTGGAGGCGTGTTGCGATAATCAGTTGCCCGACCTGTAAATCACAACCTTACTTGATCAAATTTTACTTTTTTATTTGCAACACTTCGCGCACCAATCAACCGTTATTTATTGCGCTTTCTGCATTCCCCAGCAGCTTTATCAAAACAATTGACAACTCACTCTACTGTGGGAAAAGTAATTATATTCGTATATTTTTTAACCGACTGGCGTACCAATTATTTTCACCAATAAATTCTTATTCCAATAAATCTTATATGGAAAATTTCAACTTTATTGGAAAATTCGCTATGAGACTCGTTCAAACAAAACACGCACGTAAAACCAGCTGGCACATTCATCAGAACAGAATGGACGTGCCCCGATCCGTGTAACTTACACTTTTTCTGACTTGCTCTTTTACGAGAATTTCATAAAATCGAGGTCCAGATGCGGGCAGTGAAATTTCTCGGTAAATATCGAGACGGACGGGCAGATGTTCGTCGCGTACTGAGTACACGTACGTTACGGTAAGTTTGCGTATTTGGGCCCCGTGTAGAAAGTGCTCTATTATTTTTTAATGGTCTAAGCCATTTTTTCTGCAACGGATTTTAATTGAACGCCCGAGACCGACTTAAGTTTAATGAGACGGTCGTAAAATGTCGAGTAGGAATCGAATGTAATTGTAATTCGTACGTTCGTCAAGCAAAAAACCACTGACATTTTTGTGACGTAATACGTCACTAAATGGTCATGGTATGTCCGTTTTGTAATATTTAGTAATAATTCCATTATTGTATAAACGCCCTTGCATTTATTGATCCAAATTGAATTTTTTTGTTTTTTCCTACGTAGGATGGCGTAAAACCTAGATTGATTCTTTACGAAGAGAAACCAAAAAAAATCGTTTTATTAATTTGCCATTATATCGTTTCTAGACTCCCTCTTTTTTAATGATAGAGCTGCGCGTCTAGATCACACATCAACACCTCCGACACATCTGCCCCGCCGGGATAAAATATTAAAATATCTGTATAATATTTAATAACACGGTTGTACCCGTAACTTAAAATATAGCGCGGTGCTTTACCAGATAATAACCGACAATGTTGTAAATCAATGAGCCAGAGTCGACGCCAGAAGTTCTAAAAATTCGCAACGCACCACAGATCGTATGCAAACGGAGATGTTGTAATTACCACGTCAGATTTAATGAATTTGCTTATAATTTTTTTTTTTTTGGAACTATAAACACACGAGCTTATAACGCAATATGTGTATTTCAAAATCTGCTTCATCTAAAAATTTATTAAATTGTCCTTTTAAGAAACATTTTAACGTTCTCTTCTCGAGAAAACGATCACTTTTTCCGCCGTGGTCACGGTAAGACTTTCGTCTTCAAATTATACGTGTTCATTACGGGTTATTAGTTAGCACATATGTTAAGTGTAAAACGGTCCGTTTCGTAAATCAAGTGTGATGTTACGATAATAAATTATAGAGTTTTTCGTGGCGCGATGTATCCCTTAGGTTTCGAGCTTTCTTTAAAGTTATAATTCATACGGCGCGGCGGTCGAGTCCTAATAAAAATCGTCGCTCTAGGTAACAATTTGTGTTACAGAATCCATCTCGGTCGAATACGATCGTCTCGAAATCGTAACATTGTAATCCGTTTAATTATTTGTTTCTTTTCGATGAACAAAAATTCTTAAAAAATAATTTTTTGTTTTTCGAAGTTAATTTTTATTACAACGAAGATTTCCCCTTTTTGGATTGATTGTAAATCAATTTATTTACGAACGTCAATCAACGTGAAAAAAACGTATCATTAAATGCAATTCAAAAGTGACACGTAATTTTTTTTTTTAGATTTCCTGCATGTACATCTGCCAAACTATGGGAGATGTTCGCTGGGAACGATTATAGGTCAATTAAATTCGAACATCGGAAGGGTTGTCTGTTCAATTACAACTATGAATGTTTGTTTTTGGGGGGCGTTTTAAAATTATCGTGTGATCGATGTTCGATGACGCAATTAATCGCAATAGGTGCGTTTAAAAATATTCCCATATATTACATTTTTTTTTAAAAATAACACAATTTTATATCACATCCTTATAAAATTCGAATTAGACCATTGCGAGCTTCAATGAATATTCACTAAATTTTTGTTATCTAAAAATTCTGCAATTTTTAATAATTGCCGGCACCGTTACTAACTTCAACCAATTTGGACAATAGAATGTTTTATAGAAAAATGTATATAGGTATTGTTATTATGTATAGACATAGATTTTAATATAAAATAAAATTTACATATTTAATTAATAAATTCCGTAGTGAAATTTCTTTTACATTTAAGTCGAGTGCGTTGTCGTAATTATATGCATTTTAATGTATAAATAGACTGTAATGATTACATAACAGATTTTTACAAATGACCGCATCTTTCCATGATTAATGAATACCTTTATTAGCGTCTTGCTGTTTCGTTGATTGCGCGAAAATTGTAGGTTTACGCTGCGCTAATAACGGACATTGTTGTACGCGAATTCGTCGAAATTAGCGCACAAAGAAAATTCGTTTTAAATTAATTTTACACCATTTTCGCACGCACAATTATCCCCACGATCAAAATTCAATTAATTCGACGACGGACTTTTTTGTCGAGTTCAAAGAGGAACGCGTCGTCGTGCGGCGCTCACCAACCAAATAAAAATTAATGTTCATAAAGGTTTACGATTATGTACGATTTTAGTGTTTGTAATTTAAATAAAACGCATAAAGTTGAAAACGTTGAACAAACGCCGTAAAAATATAATTGCATGCATAATACAGAAAAAGGAATTAAATATTTATTGGCGCAATTATAAATGCTTTAGCGCCAGTCCGCTGGATATCGAACGTAATCGTAAAACTTGCAGATATTTAAATAATATTTTGTATTTGTAATTGACACACAAACTCGTTTATACGTTACATATTTTTACTAATTTACATATTTGATTGGAAATTACATTTTTGCAACGTGTTTTGCAACGGTTATCACTTATCTATCACTTTAGGGACCCGGCGATGGTGTACGATTTCGCATCTGTTTGGTAACCCTTTTTCGTACCTGACTGCCAACATCTGTATTTTGACCAAAAATATAATGTTTCTTTCAAATTTTTGCGTTTCAATCCTTTTATTGACACCCACGCATGCAGCTTGCAATAATGCATCTGTTCATTTGTATATGTGTATCTATACGCTCGCCCCTCGCAGAGCAAACATTCCCAAACGCTGATAAGATGCGTGGGCGTATTGATATCGCACACTTGTATCATTGTTGTGTAATAAAGCGTCTTTTTATTGTCACCGTGCGCAAGCTGCCGTGACAACCGTTTTTTTTTTTTTTTTAAACATATTTAACATGAAAATACACAATCGTAACATAGTGGAAAATGTACAATTTTTTCCCGCTATTATTATAAAAATTTTAATATTCAAGATTATATTCACATTGAAGATAAAGAATTCATCATAAGAAAAAATTGATACATATTACACATTTCAAATTTTATTGTTAATTTTGTGTTATACGACTCGAATTTTTGGTCTGTAAATACTTAAAAAGTCGTACAACGCTTTCGGTAAAATGTCTTTCATTTCCAGAGAATATAAATAGGTCCTAATTTAAGGTTTAACTTAAAATGTTGAATGGCAGCTCACAACTGATGTGGGAAAGAGCGTTACGTACGCTGCTTGAATCTTAATTTTAAAAATGCCCTTATATCAAAATATTTATTATTTTTTGAAGACCAGCTTGAAAATCTTAAATAGTTAATTGTTTGCGTTTTATGGTTTTATCCATCACACTGGATCTCCTCTTTAAGAAATAACGAGTGCCTCTCAGTTTGCCAATTCGATCTAACGTTGTATTCCTCAGCCGAGATGACTGGAGGTACAATAAAGAAAATTCCTAATAGACGGACGGGTTAAGGGCTGGGCAGGGAACATGCGCTGGATATTCCTCTCAGAAAAAAATACCTGGATATTCCTCGCAAAATATAAGTCGTAGAATAAAATACTTAAATTGAAGTACGATGACGATCGGAGGAATTCCAATTCCCAATTCCAATTAATCTCGATAGCATCATCGATCCGCCGCGGTACAGTTGGATTTGACAGCGTAATTTTAGAAAATAACAACCCGTGATAAATTCGTCGAGCGCAATACGAAGAACGTAACGCAATCGGTATCCGCAGCTTATTATTTCTAGTCGTGGGTGTCTGCTAAAACAATATGTAAACATTAATTTAAAACAAGTGGATTTCGCAGCGGGGGTGTGTTATTACAGCATTCTTACAAGCGCTGCTAACATTTTACGGCGAACAACATTCGTCTTGTGTACGGATTCTTTTCGAAAACATTGTAATTTATCATTTTCGTTTTTTCCCACGTCGCGAAAATTCATGCTGTATTGAGAAATTCGTGATAATTAAACGGAGAAAAAAATCGAAATTAACAAACATTCGTTGGTTTTAAACGTAGCTCGTTGGACTTATTTAATAAAGACAGCATGTTAATAAATGTAAATCTCTCACGTTGAATATAATGGTTTTGTTTTTGAACTTATCTTAATCAATTAGATTAAAATAAATCAATTATTGATAACATTCACGTATAAATTATTATCGGACATATTTAAATAGTTCTGCTTTCAAAGCTTCGACATCGCCGCCCATCGCTTCGTTTGATATTCAAAGACGGAACCGGATTACAATAACGTAATCAGCGTACACGTAATGAAAAAAAATAATAAAAATAAATTAAGTCATACATCAAAGAGTCAACGATACTCGCCTCCGAAAGTTCCTTCCAAGGTAATTTAGTCAAAGACTAATGTATATATTGTTATTGTTACTAGCGATGCGGGGTTACTAATTTATTGCGTAGGAACATCGGGGGTCCCATCCCGTTGTGTAGAATCACTATCCAGTGGCGTCTCCTCAATGTATACGTAAGCACTACCAAGTTTGAAAGTAATCGATCTGACATGATCAAAAAAATAATAAAGAAAATTTGAGACCTTTTTCATTCACGGAAAAAATAAGCAACTCTGTGAATATATTTTAAAAGAACGTATTCGACATTAACAATATTAATAAAACAATTTTGTATCAAATTTTTACATAAAATTTTTTTTTGATAAAAATATTTGTGAAAACTCGTTTAGCAATCAAAATCTGTTTTTGAATTCTTTCTACACTGTTTCAGCAATCTTGTTTTTCTTACCAACATGACAATTTCTTTTTTTTCCTTTGCCTTTTTTGGCAATCAAAATTATCACCGATTATTTGAATAGATAGGTATAAGAAAACAAAAAATATGTAATTCGACCACAAAGCAAAGCGTAAAAGAAATAATAAAGATTACTTAATATATGGGCAATATATGACGTCACTTTTGACGACGCTATTTTATATTTTGGTATTTCTTCAAAGCCACTTTGAATCATAGATACAAGAATATTTACAATTTAGTGCAAACTACTTTGTATACAAGAGAAACTATCCTCTAATTTTATGCATATTACATTAAATCATGCTTAATGATGATTAAGGATGGCGCTGTAAGGGCATTTTAAAGTGGAAATTACCGTCGCAAATAGCGCAGCAATTTAGAACTAACTTTCTTTGTGAGCACTCGTAACATCAATCTTCAAGTTGGTACGATTTACAACTCGACATGTTACATGTGTGCGTGTGTTTGTGTAATGAAAATTTGTTAAATAAAAAATTTCAAAGAAGCTTCACTTCATAATTTATCCAATGGTGAAATTACTGTAATGATGATTTAATATTTTAGTCGATTGGCAGTTTATTCGAAGGCACACATTGATCAGATGTCATTTTAATAAAAAAAACCTAAAAATATGTATATATAATGTGCAGATATTAACGCAATAGTGTTCATCAAATTAAAAACAAAATTTTGAGAAATTTAAATGAAGAATTTATAAGAAAAAAATCGTGCGTATCGCTTAATTTTAAGAAACATTGATTTTCATTGAGAATAAAATTTTCCGAAACACAATTTTAATAAAACAATTTTCCATATGTTGCAAATTTCTGCCGGACGATGTACAAATACAACTCTATTATATTTCAAGATATTGAAAAAGACATTTTTTTTACTCCGTAAATGCTGATGAAAAAATGTCTTACCACTTAACTCAGTTTATTAATTCTACTTACCACTTAACTACCACCATCCTTCTTTTGTTTTTCTTTATGGTAACTATGCTTGCAATAAAACCGTCTTATCGTGAGCTTTCCAAAAAATATGAAACTCTGGGTAACTATCTCGTTTAGACGAGTTACGTGCGATTGTATGATTTCTTATCCTTTAAGAAGGATGGTAACGGCAAAGTGGTAAGTATAATTGGAAGTCTGAGTTGGGTGGCAAGTTCTTCGTAAAATGGTGATGAAAAAATCTGTGTTTTTTTGATATCTTGAAATATAATAGAGTTAACATACCTAATTAAAAAAAAAACGTCAAATTTCAATTTCCAGTTCTAGAACGGAAACGAGATGAGGTAGAAAATTTTAATTACCTACGCGAATTGCTCATGAAAAATTGGCAAAGCATTGCGTAAACGGTTTTCTTCGAGCTTGTAAACTAAAGATACTTTTTACCCTGTATATAAAAATAAATATCGATTTTCAAACGTATACGTGCGTGCAAAATAAACGAACGTTAAAATTTTTACGACAAATCGAAAAACACCCAAAAAAGAAAATCGTGCCGTTCTGTCAAATTTGCACCTTACGAAAAGGCGACCGGTCGATTTTTTATTACACGTCGCTTCGTGACCGCACTGACCAGACAAAATGAGAAAGCTTCCCGTAATTACCGACGGTCATGACACAATGCGTGCGAATCGGATACTCGGTATTGTAAAATAAAGCCCTGTAATACACATGTTTTATTTGCGATTTTACGGCTTTTTCGGACGGAAACATAATCTCTGGACGTTGTCCGAGCGCATTTTCCATTGAAATCGGGGCGTGTGCTCAACACACGTACGGTACGTACCACATTGTTCGACGAAAATGGCGTGGACAGATTAACAGAAAGATTCGAGTTTCGAGATAATTAAGTTAAAAGTTGTCTGTACCCGGACCGTTTCCAATGATCTTGTACACAATAAACAGACGAACAAAAAGAGCAACTGGGTTTCGTTGTACAAAAATACGCTGAGATAATCCCCGATTTTAGTAAGTTTTGGTACACCTGATTGGTGTTAGTTATGAAAGCAATCTTGTTGAGAAAAACGTCTAACATATATGTGGTCTGAATACATCGCATAAATACAAGTCGTCTTCTCGCCCGAGGGATGATAAATTCATATTATCATCATCATCATCAGAAAAGATATTTCAATTTGTTTTAAATCGCTCAGTCGGCGAACGTTGGCGATTTTAATGAAGTCAGTTGAGGCCAAACTTAATAAAATAAACACACGGGAGAAAAATTGGTTGATTTAATTTAAAACGTATTACCAAAAGATATTTATCATCTCGTCCAAATAAAATAAAAACGACGGCCTCATTTACCTTACGTAGCACACACACACACAAACGAATTCGTTCTCGAACAAACTTAATATATGGTGTGCTTAAAAAGTATTTAATAATGGAATAATTTTCACCAGTTACACGTGTACGAAAATAATAAGAAATTCTCGGACACTTCTTAATTAAAAATGAGGTAATTTTATTGTTCGTGCGGGGAAAAAATCGAAGAGAACGTCCGTTTTGAAAGATTAATCTTCCACAGTTAATTAATTTTTTACGTGAAAAATTAACACATCAAGAAAATACACGCGCTCTCGTCTTACCGTTAAATGTTTTAATGTAGAGCAGCTGATGAGAAATGGCAATTGTTTTGTTGTGATTGTGACAACACTCATTATATTTTGGACTGTTTTGCTCGACTGTTTCCGTGACCAGAAACGCAATCATTATTCAGATCTCCTAGTTTTGTATGAAATTAGAATTCTTTTGACATTGCGACTTTTCTACATCTTTCTTTGGCAAGTTTTGATATTTTCTTCAAATATTTAAAAAAAAAAATCATACCACTCTACAATCGAAATCGCTTAATGTGTTCCTTAAAAACGTTGAGTGACGCATACGTTGTGTTTTATCAGGTGATAACCGACATTACCCTAATATTAAATCTGCAAAAACGGCAGTTCTACGTTGAAGGGTGTGCCAAAACAATATTTTAATTTTGACTCCTGCACATATTTTCTGTTTTTTCCAATTCGACAATTTCTTCCAACTATTTTTTTGAAACCTTCTCAACCTTACATACATTTATGTTCCTACAACCATATTTACGGTGTTTCTTTTATTTTACACTTTCATCCCCTTTAATAAAACACTACGCTTCTTATTATAAATATCATCTACTGGTTCGTTAATTATATTATAATGCTTGTATCAAAAAAATCTAATTTATTTAAATTCTCATCAGAACTAATTCACTTAATGTTTACTATAGTAATCGTAATAAATTCTTTTTGTAAAAAAAGTAAATAAATAAAAAGTAGATCAATTCGAGATATACAACAAGATTATAATCGAGAAACGCATTTCAGTAATTACAAAAGTTTTAAAATGAAACTAATTATATAATTATCTTCCAATCTGTAAACGGCAAATAGTTTTCCCCAAATTTGATCCTTAACATTTTAAGCACTTTTGAAAGAAACAAAACCATCGGAACGTCGTCTTAGTCTTACCACTCTATTTTTTCGACGATAAAATCAACCAGTTAAGGGTTAAATCCGATATGAGGGGTGCCAATTTAATGACGACGCGATCCGAAGATATCTGCCCCAAATTGGATCTTAATCCGTTTGTGCCCAGTTTCGAAACAAACAGGTCGTTTTGTGTACGTTATTGACATTCGAGCGCGCCCGATTAAGATGTTTCCCGATCCTCGACAACGAAAAATTCGTTTTCGTCTTGTCGACGCGTTATCGGCTTCGTATCTCTTCTCGGAACCATTCGACAAATGTAAGTATATTTATTTTCATGTAATCTGATTTCGAAAAACGGACAAAAAATAAGCTCAATACACCACATTGAGCTTACAATCTAGCCGTTGGATGGAAATTTTAACAGTCAAAGGTGTAAAACAAGTGATTATTTAAAGTAAAAAATCCTACGAAAAGATGAAACGTAGCTGGTAGAATGTATATTTATTTTAATGACAAGGATTGAACAACGTTGAAGATGTTACAGTCGAAACGTCAACTCGATTTTGTAATGAAGCGTATTCACGGCCACGAAAGCCTTAATAAAACAAAACAATATCTACAATATTTTTATTAATCTGTAATAAATAAAAACATATCATTTGCGAGTGTAAACTTCTTTACATATTCCATTGTGATCCATTATTTTCCCCACAGGACAGTTTGTCGGTATTTTAACCAAAAATCTATTTTCCAAATTTACTAAAAAAAATTGCCATGAAAATACAAATAGAAAACTCGGTTCATACTTTACCTGTAGATTTGTACATCCCATCGATAATCTTAGTTTTTAAAGTTAGATTGTGTGTGCGTACCGATAAGTTTAACACAAACAGCACGAATAAACATAACCTTAAATGCATAATCAAGTTGCTTTTACCAACGTTGATATCGGACTACCACTTTGGTTATTTTTACCTGAGATTTGAGGATTTAATGACCGTGGTTACCTGTTGCGATCTTAATGGCCGGATCAATCCGTAAATGTGTCCACTTTGAGTTTAAACTCTTTGAATATTCAAAATCGAATTTGGAAACTTAGAGTGTGCACGTAATTGTCGGCGCCTTCATTTAAAATCACATCAATAATAACGATAATTATCGTCAACGCGAAGCGATAATTAGTGTTGTCTCGTATAAGAAAAAGAAATAGATCTCACGCACAGGATTCCGAGTAAATTGCATATTATATATATACTTATCATTGCAGGGTACCCATCGGTAAGCAGGGGCTTTTAATTACAAACCATGTCGGAATAATCAAGTTGTCTCCGTGTGACGGCAACAGTCCATCTAGTTAGTATTATAATAGGAATGTTGAAATGCCGACCGCTGCTAACGAATCACAATTAGAAAAAAATGTACTGGTAATATCAAAACAAATGCATAGGTGTTCATTTAAAAAATTTTCCTTTAGCCTTACGACTGTTTTGGTCATGCATAGGTTTATAGATTGTTAAACTGCAAAAAAAAAACAGTATTCCTTGAATACATAATCTCATTTATAAACGAACGAACTACGTTGACGTTAAGTAACCGTAAATACCGGCAAGTACGTACGTAAATAACACAAATTGAGGTGTTACGACCGAAAACTTTCGGTATCTCACAGGATTCGAATGAAGACCACACAGTAGAATAACGCTAATAAGGAGCTTCTTAGTATGTAAACCCGATCGGTCGACGGGATTAAAGAAAGGCGCCAAGAATGGCACTTGTAATTTTTCGGGCAATTTGGCACGGCGGCAATTGTCGCCGTTACCGTGATAATAGGCGTGCGCTTTTTAATTTATTAAACGGTAGTATTATTATTTTGCGTGTGGCATCTTCTTGAGCTCGTTGTCGGTGTAACTTCACAATTTTTTTTTTTTTAATTGTCGTGTATTATTGTTACTTTTAAAGCGTGTCGTTCCAGGTGTTAAGCTGTTCTTTGGAAATTTGTGTACGTTGGTTTTCCATATCCAAAAATAGCCAATATTGTGCCTCTTTGTAAATGGATCGTGACCATAACTAGCATTTCGTTTTTTCTATATATGTATATCGTTATGTGCAAGCACATTCCAAATTAAAATTCAGATTTAAAACAATCGAACTGCTTACTAAATGAGCATTAGTGAACGTATTCAGAAATTGACAAACAAACCTTGCCTGCCAGACAAAGTTGAATAATGCGATTCGAAAGTAACATCTCGTGTATCTAACGAAATAAGACAAAAACGTCAAAACAAATAAAGTCCTCTCATTAAAATATAAACATTAAGCCGGCGACAGAACGTTGACACGAACAAAAACGTACACGAAAATCAAACATGAACACCGCACGTTCGTATCGTGTTACTTGAAATAACGGCCGAGGCTCACCTCTTAGCCACGCCGTTCCCACCGATGCGATAGATGCGATGACTTTTGTTTGGATACGGATGCATCCACCTCGTCGACTCGATCTGGATGCGTCAACGATAAATCAGGCGTTAACTAGACAAGGCGCCCGACAAACGAGCCTTCGTAACCTATAATTTTCGGGTCCTTATTTCGCGGTTTCGGCTCTAAAACAAGAGCTCGTATTAATGGCGTATGATTATTTTTATGAGCTTAACAATTTCACCCGTCCGAGTCGGGGTGCAAATCAGTTATCATCATCATCATCGTCGTCGTCTTCATCGATGAAAAGTAAATCAACACCTTTGTACTCGGTGGTTTTTCTTCGCCGTTTAATAAGTATAATCATAAATAATTTCGAAAAAGAGTAGTTTTTGCAAACATATATCCCGTAATTTAATACATCCAGCTGGTTGCTTGCACTTTCTTCCATGTGTCAAACAAAAAATGACGGCTTTAATCTAAATACGATGGCACGATGCTTTTGCGTATTATTTTTATTGTTTCCACTCTATTTTTTTTTTTAATCAATTATATCACAAAGTTCAAATGAAACCTATCAGTAACTGTGGGTCTTAAAAAGGTGAAGGAACCCTGAAGAACCTTACATGAGTAATCAAATCTCCAAATAAAAAAAAAAGATTAATGCAATCAGATTAACAATCAATTAACAATTAAATCCCAAGATCAACCCAATCCATATAATCACCCCATTTTTAACCCTGTTTTGTTTACAGCACCAATAGTCTATTTCAACATTTTTTTGCAAAAGTGGCCCTAATACGAATAGCTTGGAAGCCCAATAAAAACAGATAATTTAATTTAGTCTATAAATTCTATAAAAATGTGATATACACAGAGCATTATAACCGTAATTTGCTGTAGAATATTTATAATCAATATTTTAATGAAAATCTACTTTTCAATCCTATAGATGTTAAGAGAGATTTTCGCTTGGCACGAATTTTATAAAGCGATCCAAACGTATTGTATTTCAAAATCCTTATGTCCACGAGCCATGACGAAAACTGATATATGAGTCCAATAAGTACTTCGTACATACAAATGCCCACATTGAAGAACCCTTGCGCAAAATCTGTCAATAATCGTTTCAACCCCATCCAGGAATAATACGACCTTACCTTAACCCTTGCATCGGGGATTAGTTATCTACGGTTTCTGCATATTTGCACAAATATAAACCACGAAAAGGGATAACTGTAGAAAATTGCAAATCTACCTGAAAATTATCGTTTGGATCGTGCGCAATTTGTTATCGCAAATTTTTGAAATCGGCTCGGAAATACGAACACAATAAGTCGGCACTTTTGCATAACGCACGCACAATACATCGTAAATAGGTGCAAACGTTTCAAGTTTTAAAAGGCGCCGGCCTCGTTTTTGGTTTCATCCTCGAAGTCGAGTGGAAACGTAAATAATCTCTAGATTTTTGACTGAAGCCGGAAAGGGTTGCGGGCGCCGAATTTTCTTACGCACGACGCGGGGGTTCCAAAATTAAGGGTTAAGTTTGAAAATACGAAAATCGAAAACTTTCATACTGTGAATTTTAATTAAAGATCGTGGAAGGTAGGAAATTAATGCCGTTATAATTTTAACGATTTTAAATTGACTTAATGACGTGGTTGATGATTGATTTTCCTTGAGTATTTTCATTTGGTTGGAATTTATTGGTTGTATATTTTGTTGCCATATTTAAATAACAAGTTATTTATTTCTATAGATATCACATAAAGTTTTAAATCAGTTTCTTGCTTAAAATATCAAAAGCTCAAAGACCGAAACGTCCTAAAAGCTCATATTTTTCCAAGCGTTCACAAGCAATGTGTGGATTGAAGAAAAAACAATTTCTTTTTAACTTCTGTGTAATAATATCGCCTTTCAACTAAACCCTTGGCGCAATCCAGGTGTGAAAATAACTACTAATCAACCACCTAGTAGCAAGGCACCCTATATTCACATCGACGTGAAATACACATCGCGTACGCAATTATGGCCTAATTTACCACCCTTCTTACGAAAATTTTTAAGTGCCCATTAAAAGAACAATTTTCAAAAAAATAACCATTTGAAATAATGTGCTCATATAGAAAGTAAAAGTTTACTATTTGGTACCAAAGCTTTTTATATTCATATACGTGTGGCATCCACAACAAACGTTTAACATATTTAGTATATCTTCACAACGTACCACACAAGTTAACTCAATGCATCAAAATCAGACGGCCTCGCGGCGTCGTTTTAATAACGACGACCGCAACCCCTAACTATAGTCATTACACCCTCTTTGCTATCCATCATGGCGCTTCGAGGGTATTTAGATTACCTTGCGGGCCGTCATGACGTCTGAAAGTGCGTCTTTCGGCCGAACAACTCGTATACCACATAGTTCGATTTAAGGAGGCCGCCTCGTAAACTTAATTAGGAGTTTTATTTTCGCTTGAGGTCAGAAATGTCACAATCTCGAATATATGGACTCATAAAGGCGGGATCGTGCGTTTGAAAAAAAAAGCATTCTTTGGGTTACGATTTATCATAATTCGCTCTGCAATCACACATTTGTAAAACGAAGAATGTATTTATAATTTGTTATATTTGTCAAAAATTCAGGAGAAATTGAACAAATTGTAATTGCTAATATTTTTTA
Organism: Lethrus apterus; assembly: GCA_018397195.1. Taxonomy (NCBI): domain Eukaryota; kingdom Metazoa; phylum Arthropoda; class Insecta; order Coleoptera; family Geotrupidae; genus Lethrus; species Lethrus apterus. The sequence continues at coordinate 9,605 of JAFFZR010018266.1, read as the reverse complement.
TAGGTATTTCTCGTCACTGTATGAAAGAAATGGTTATAATTCATCAAAATTGTAACAAATAAACGAAATCAACCCTTAGGTGAGGACATGCGAGGGCGGTTTATGCAAAACGAACCCTATATATCTTAGTAAGTCGTGGAGATATTAATGGAAGGTGCGAGCACGTTGAGGGTGGTTGACGCCTCCGGCGCTCTCTAACGAGGGGCTGAAAGGGTTAATTATGACCACACGTAGGTGGCGGCTTTTCTATCGTCTATTTTTATGTTTCTTTTCAGACTGCGAACGTAAAAATCAAATAGCTTAATTTTTATTATCGCCGTAAAAGATGATAGTGCACACTATCTGTTTTCGGTACGATGTCACTAATGTGACCGTTCCTATTAGTGTTTCCAACGAAAACTCCATATATGTGACATGGAATTATCATCGTTTTTATGGGTTCGATCTCAATGGCTACAGTTAAGACAGACCAATGGAAATCGAACAAAATAATTAAGTTTTAACGAGTGACAAACAGGGGAATTTTATTTGATCTTTTCTCTCACATCGATAAAAATAAATGTAAAAATAAGTACAGTTCAATTCAATTCTTTATTGTGCTAAGAACAAACACTAGTCAAATACATAAATATAAACTTAAATTTAACATTTTGTAGGTTAATAACATATGGGAAATGATGGAGAGAAAAGCAGGCTCCACCTAACAGATATGAAAAATCAATAATACATTATTTTTTAATAAGCACGAATAAATTCAAAAAAGTAAATGATGTAAAAATTACAAGACAATCAGAAATTGGAAGTGGCCACTATCTACTGAAAATGTACATGTAAGAGAAGGAAAAGAAACTAAGAACAAAATAAAAGGGTACAACTTAAAAGAAATAAATCAAAAGAAATCTCAAGAAATACTTTCTAGAAAATTATAAGAAAATATGAACATACTAGAAGCTTCGAAAAACAGCTTTGGCGTAACAAACAAAAACGTTCAGAGAACAGAGTGGTGGAATAATGAAGAAAAAAGGAAGATTAAGAGCAAAAAGCAAAAATAGAAAATATGTATAAAAACAAAGAAAGTAGAAGAATACGAAGAGTATAAAAAGAAACGCAAAGAAGTGAGAACTGAAGTAAAAAAAGCTAAAGAAAAATCATGGGAAAAGTTTAGAAAATAAAATTTTGCTAAGATAATTATTTCAATTTTTTTCACTGTATACAAGATGTCCTTGTTTAATTTTTTATTTACAGACATTACGAAAAATTTTACGAAATATTAAGCGCCAACTTCCGTCCATAAACAGGACTTTGTCGTCGGAGCAAAAAAATCTCTTCAACAGGAAACGTTTACCTAAAAATTACAACTAATGCGGCTACATTTTTAAAATGACATGTTTGCTTAGCATGTCGTGCGGATCAAAACTGTATCATCGCGTGTTAAACGAGAAAAACGAAGACACAAAAATGTGTGATTAGTACGGATATTACGTGAGATGAAACGACGAACCCGTAATTACGTCCGAACGGAGAAAAAAAAACATACCACCTACGAACGTGTCGTACGACACGAAATAAATCAAAAAGTGACAGGACGTCGCAGACGAACATCTACCAGCATTTTCACTTAAACGCTTCGAAGTAAGGCAGGTAATGGTCCATGTTTTCTATGAAACTAGGGGTTTGAAGATTAGATAGGTTAACACGTTTTCATTGGCAATAAGTTAATTAATAGTGCCATGGTACAGATAAAACAATGAATATTGAGATGTCGACTGTCAAAACATGGCTTTTCTATCGCCCCGATTTTAGTTTGTGTATCCTGTCACTCCTTAATTGAATGTTGTTGGAAGTATCATAAGATATTGTTGGTCACACAACGTTAATTTACTTTCAAATGGTGTAAACAAGTAATTATTGAAACATATGAAATTTTCAAGGCTATTTTGAGCATTTTGACATTGTGGTTAATTTTTAAAATAAAAGATATTTAAATAAAAATGCAAAAAAAAATAAATTAATTTTGATTTTAATAAAATGAAGCTGATTAAATAATGTATTTCTGTATAAAACACTCCATACAAGACGAACAAAAATTAAACACCGACCATGATACTTGAGCACAAGATTCTACGCACAAAGAACAAAAATTTAATGAAATAATAAGAAAGAAACTAAACATCGACGTACACGTCGCTTTGGCTTTTAAACGTTCAACGATCGTCCAAACTTTATTCCTCGGTTCGCACGCCCGCATGTAAAATGCGAATTGTCCCCATAATGCTAATAGATGTCGCGGCTAACATCGTCTGATACTTATGCTTTATTTGGCGCATAAATCCCGAGAAGTTGGATTAATGTTACCATTTATAAAACGTCTCCATTGCAAGGCAGTGCGAACCAAAACTTCACAAACGACGTCTCCGGTAACTGATTATGGATGTTCTTGCGCGTCCTGTTAAACTGAATGTCTCGGTGCGCGATTCCGATACCAGTTATAAACGTTTATATTCAATAAATTATTATACATATTATGTCGTAAATATCTTCTTATGTTCTTCCCGACGATTTTTATCGAGAAAGTTTTTTTTTACTCGTACATTAAACGATGAAATGGCCGATGGACGATAATTTGTGTACGGAAATTGGATCATTTCTTATCATCGATTTCGTATATTACAAGAAATCATAAATGTCGTATCAGTACAGTTATAATCGCATTGACTTTCACATAATTTACCGAAATATTTGACCCACAAAATCACTTAATTTTTCAAAATATGAAAACAAAGCATTAATTCATTTTTTAATTATGGAGTTTTCAATAAAAAAAAGGTAAAAAAATGTTCGTTGAGTTACATATGAAATTGGCGCAGTCGGTAGGATTACATGCGGGTTGCGGTAAGAGTTTTGATTTTGCAAAAATAAAAAGAAAGTTAAAACTTAGGAAACATTAAGATGTCGCTTATTCAATATTTAAGCATGCTTATTAATTGTAGTTTAATTCTAATGCTATATTTTAAGTAATAATTATTTTGCAATAATAAATTTTAATTTTGTAAAAATGACGTTTTGATTTAAAAATAAAAAAAACCATTATTTTTAACATAAAACAGTAGGCAACATTGAGCGTAACGGCACACCAACATATTAACTTTTTCACGCAAACGAAAAACATAAAATCATCCGCACATCCATTATCAACGATATGAGACGGCGATGTTATTAGTACGTTTTATTAAGAAGATTTTAATTCGGAGGACGTCTGACGTTATAATTATACGGTATTTCAATTTTTTTTTTCGCGACGTCTCAATAAAAATCCCGTTAATTATCCGCGCCCCGAAATTGGGTCATTTAATCAAGCGAAAACAAACAAAACTCGTCGACTCTTTTTCTCCCCAGCAGCGCATCATCGTGTTAGTACCATCACGAAATCCGGAAACGGTATTAAGATTAAGTGATTTCAATTTCGCGATTAATCGCCCGATAAAATTCAATACCGAATTGAAACAGTGCCTTTAATTTCGTTTAATTAATCAGGAGAGAAAGAGGGCGTCCACAGAATCTTTGTTTAAAAAGCTCCGATTGAATGGTAATGTTGTAGGGATTGATTGATACGTTGTGTGGTTCAAAGATTATATAACAAATACGATTAACGATCGTTGGATGTTTGTAATGGGTTTGGGTAGTCATTAACAAGAAAAAGTTATTTTTATTTAGTCATGAAGTTACGGGACATTACCACTTTCTATCACTATCTTTTTTTTTGTAAGAAATCAGTTCGAATTAAGTTTAAGTTTTATCTAAATTTATAAATAGGTTTCGATTTATTTTCATCGAGGAAACTAGGATCAAATCATGATTGAGCTTAAAAACTTAAAGAATAATGTTAGGATGCCTCAACGAGTTTTATCCATTGTCGTATTCTTTGTTTCGAATTTGTATAAATATTTACATAACTACATTTTCTACATATGTATTTTTTGTTTTTTAACGGATCGATATATTTATATTTCAATTTTTGAAGGCGATTTTTTATTCTCTTCAGCACTGTGTTGAACGTCTGCTTTCCCTGTCGGAAAATAGATTTTTTTATTCTATTATTCGTTTCTTGTACGTATTTTGAAAAAGTGCAATAAAAAAGAAAGACATTTTTTCATGTATATACAGTGATGAAAATTTTTTTTCGGACGCTCACTGGAATCAGAATTTCATGTAAATACAGGGATGGAAAAAAAATTCCGGACGTGTAATGGTATCATTAAATGACGTTTTTTTCGTGACATTAATTTCACCAAACCAATTCCATTTCCGAGTAATCGCGTCAAAGTAATCGCCGAAATTTCACGCACGAAAATGATAATTACATTTGCGCGTTTTTATCAATGTGCCTGTAAATGTCGTTCTCGTTAATAAAGAAATTCTTCAACTGCGAACCGATTAATTTAGCGCGCGGGTTAAATTACGCAATTTCGGCGAATGACGAAGGCCCCGTTGCGTTTTTCGATTTAATTGCGGAAGATGATGAAGAGTTTAACGAAATTGCCCGTCAAAATTTAAAATGAAAAAGTTTAACGCTCGCGCATTTTTGCGTTTGTCGCAACGTGGCAATTTAATTCCTTGAAAAACAACGGGACGAGACTTTTTTCGGAAATTCTTAATAACGATTTTAACGGCGGGGTTTGTTTGCCGTTTACTCATTATTGTTATCGCAATAAAATAACAATTTTCGAATTTTCTTTCTTTCCTCATGGTATATAAAATCTTACTAACGGTCCAGTTTCGCACGTTCTCAATATCAATTCACGATGTTTAAACCACTTGTAACTATCAACATAATTAACAAGTGGTTGTTAGTATGAAGTGGCCGGAGCAGATGCTGCATGCATGCGAACATAGTAAACACACGAGCCTGAAATGGATACAGTTAGTGTATCTATTCATTGTTGATACAGCCATTCAGATTTCAAGTGGATGGGTGCCGAGGCCGTTGATGGTAAATTTAACCGTCCTGCCAAATGTTGCGGTTAAAAAAAAAAAACAAGAATTCACTAAAGTATTTACAAAACCGTTATTTTATTCACCTTAAAAAACTGCAGAAAAATAATATTGTTGCAAAGGAACACGTATTTACTCCAACTGAAAATTGTCAATAGTTTTTCTTGAACATTAAAAAAATGCAACATCCGATGCGCACGCTTTTTGAAACACTACTTTTGAAACAATTTTGCAATATACAACTTTCTTTACAACAAACCTTTTTATCTTGGTATCTTTGCACTTAAGTTGTTAATAGAAAAATTGCCCTTTAAACACTGTATAACATCACTTCAGTTATAGAATTTTTTATTTTTTGAATGTAAAACAAAAATTATTGCCGTTGTGTTTTTTACGATGATTTCTTCCATATGAAAAAGGATCGATGAAAGTGAATTGCTACATAATGTCGCAGAAAGAATAAGGACGACTGGGAAATAAAACAGAAACAAAATCAGTAATAATTTTTTTAATGTAAATTTTTTTAACTAATGAATGTTGTATCTTTGAATTACTTAGCAATCCTGATGCAAAAATTACACTCTAAGTAAACATCCTATATAAACAGATACTGTATTTAATAAATTTATTATATACATAAATTTTAATTTTTAAATGCGTCTAGACAATTCGAATAATATTCTTAAATCGTCCAGGGCGTCAATTTCCAAGAACATTTGAATACTTCACGTGCGTGCATCTGTTAATCAATGGGGGTTTTTAAAGAATCAAGGAAGAAATTTAATGTTGATCGGTGGCAGGGTGCGTCCTTGGTTTGCACCTGTACATGCCGACACATACACCTGTACGTGTATGTGTCGGCACCCCTCTCCGTCTGTGAAGAAGAGTGGCGCGTGGCGATCAAACTTTTTAAGATTTTAAATTTTCCACTGCGTTATTGACTCGCAACCATCGCACTCGAAAAACGCACGATGAAATGTCGCGTTTGTTAATTAATCGTCGTGTTACATTATGTTCAATTAGTAACGAACGGAATGCGACATTTTATCGACGCGCCGTGATGGGACAAGTTCGTAAGGTCTTATCTGCAAATTGGAATCCACTAATGGTGTTTTGCTGTTCGCTTCTGGTGGTTAACTTAAATCTTCATCTCTTGCAAAATATAAAAATTAGAACGTCCAGCCGTAATTTAAATGAACTCGTCACCGTTGTTATAACTGACATCAAAAACCAAATAAACTCTATTCAAGGAAATCACTACAAGGATTTCATAGAAAACAAATTAAAATTCTCGATTCATCATTAATACTTTGTATGCAGTTATGTATACCAAAAGACCCAAAACATAGATCACGATATGTGAAGCTTATTTCACTAAAATGCAGTTAACGTGGGGAATTAAACCCGGTAGACGTCTTGAGACAACTTAACCGAGCCAGAAACTGTTTAAAATTTTAATAAACGCAATATTTCACGTGCCGTTCCACGTTAAGAGTATTGAGATTTTAAAAAAATGACAAATGAAGACCGATTGCTCGTCACTGATCATCGGCTACGCTTCAGTTCGCATGATGCATCGTTTAGTCTACTTTAGTTAGAAGATTTATCTCGAACGAGTTTTTATAAATGTGTTTGTTTTGCTTTCGCTATAAACATTGTATCAATAAGTTTTTTTTTTTTATTGAACAATGATTACCTGAATGAATAATGATGTTATGCATTTTTTTCAAAAATTAATTATGTATATAAATATGTTTGAAATTTTGCGTCTCCTAGCAAATTCCTATACCCTAGTATGAATTATAGGGATTATAGAAATTAAATTTTTGATTGATTTAATAAATTTATTGCAGTTAAAGCCACAATTACGGACCATTTAACAGACTAAATGTTCGTTATTAGTTGCTCTATTCTGCGGTCACGGCGCCAATTACGTGGTAGCTGTCCAATAAAGTGCATTTCTTAAATTTAAAAAAACGGTAGTTTTCTCAATTCCTTATCGTAAAAGGATATTGATTTTAAATTAAAAACCATCTTGAGGGATGAACCCGCGACCGATCTACCTGATCATCGAACAAAATCTTATAATATATCGAGCAACATAAAATCATCAACTAGATCTAAACCATCGGTGATCATCTAACTAACCATAATAATACACATTACCGGACGTGGTGCAGATACGAATTTTTAGTTTTTAATTGAGATTTTCATCAAGATTTAGGATCAAGAGTTCGGGGTAATCAATTGGATTTTAAATAACAAAACAAATTTTTGGGTTTTTTATTTTCATTTACATCTTTATTTTGTATTTTTTTCTAGTTTCTCAGAGCTTGTTTCGAAAAATAAAATTGTTTCACCAATAAGCTAACATCAAGACAGACGTCAATCTTTTTATGTGAAAAAATGTTCATCTGGGGATGTCGGTATTCAAAACGTCCAACCCGCAGGGTTAAAAAATACCGGGAATGTCGACTGTGAGATTATATTTTTTACGACTGAATCGAATCACGCAATTTGAATCAATTTATCCCTGTACATTTTTTCTACTTAAAAAAAATGTAATCAGTGTCTTGCCCCGAAACGGTTTTGTTTACGGAATCGTGTCGGTATGTAATTAAACAATTTATCCAAGACACAAAAATATTACGAATAAATTTATTTAAATTTTTTAATCGTTTGAATGCAACATATCATAAGGTTGTTATAAAATCCATTTTGGATAATTGGTTGCTCAATACATTTTTTTATTGGAATTTTGAGGTAAGTAATTCACTGTTCTTTATTTTAAATTTCGTTTTTACTAACTATTTGAAATTTTGAAATGGTCTTGTCACAATGATATCTTTCATTCTTGAATTTCCTCGCAAATAAAAGACTTCCAAGGTAAAAAAAATCCGGCAGAAGTGACTGTTGTAAAACTATTATAAAAGAGGAGTAATAATAATTTGTGTAAGGAATAAAATTTAAGTAACATGTGAAAATATAAAGAATATGAGATAAGGCTACAAATTTTTTTTTATTATTTTTTTTTTTTTTTTAATTATATCGCATACACTGGTAAGTATATTGAAAGACGGGATCCAATAGAAGAAATAACTGTTCTAAATAATATTAACACAACAAACTGATAATTATTCGAGAAGTAAGATATATCAATAAGCGATTTATAATTAAAGTCTTTTAAGATGTTGACGAAGTCCAGCAATAAGTATTTTAAATACCCAATAATTACGTGAATATATTATCAATGATTATCGCAATTAAATCACACACACACACACGATGAGAAATTAATATTATACACCATGGTGACGTCTTGCAAAAATACAATATAAAAATCGACCGTCGTCTTCGGTAATCTAAATCCTAAAGACTTCCGATGTTCGGCGATAATTTAGTATCCCGACATTGTGTGACCTCCTACGCAGTTAATATTTTATACACACAATAATATCCTAGGACGTCGCTTAATTCCGTCGTATTAATTACGACGTTTTCGACGAAGTTTCGCGGACAAATTTATTAATTTCTTCGATATTGATTATTGGCGGCGGAGATTAATTTGAAATATATATGTGAACGGTGCGCGCACTTTTTTCTTGTGTTTACGTTGGACCTTTTTAAAAGAGGTGAAATTAATGAGCGGCAGATCAAAACTCGAATTTCTCGCAGGGACCGTGAAACGTGTGTGTTCATACCGTGTACATTAATTACCGATCATAATTAGTGCGTTAAATGTATCGCTTAACTCTGTAAAAAAAATCTTAGAAAGTGAATTTAACTCCAGACTGATTTAATGCTTCGATAAAAAATTGTTTACTTCACATTGCGTAAGCAAATGAATATATTGGAGCGCTCGTTAAAAAATATTACCTGTTGCTTATTGTTCTGGTGTAAAAGCCGCCTAAGCTTATAATATACAGCTGTCCCACGTTAGACGCGGTGCTTCATATCTCATTAATGGTTAGGTTACGAAGGAAGTTCATGAAACAAAATTTATTCAGATTCATATGTAGAATGTGCCAAAATTATTTTCAACTCTACAGGGTGTTCTGTTTTTACGATACGGTATCTTACTTTGATATTTTAAATGGAACACCCTATATATTATTTAATATTCGTGTAGAACGTAAAATTTTAATGTAAGTTCGTTGAATACTTCCTATACTTAAAGTTGATAGTTTTCGAAATTTGCAATTTTATAAAAAAAATCACATATGCAACCTTCACTTGAAGTCGACAGATTTTAATTAAATTTAATAGCTTCAAAACGAATTTCCGTAAAATTGATCTTCATACTAGATCCTGTCTTAAACCGCCTTCGAAGGTTTTTTATCTTATACAGCGTGTCTACAGCTGAGATGCCAATTCATGATAATTCAATCCACTTTAATTTCAGATTTTTAAATGGAACACCCTGTATAGTTTGTGACTGTATGATAGCTCATTCATTGTTCTTTAATAATTATTAAGCATGTCCTATACCTATGTTTTGTAATTTCTAAGATATTAACGTTTCTCGTTAAATAATGCTTTTTTATGAGAAAAATAATGTAGTAGGCTGATCATAGAAGCCATGAACAAAATAATTACTGTTAAATTACACTTCT
>JAFFZR010018265.1:0-51918 GCA_018397195.1 Lethrus apterus | reverse complement strand
TACAGACCCCATACTAAAATTGAGCGGTTTTCGAGATATTCCACTTTTAGGTAAAAAAAATGAATTTATGTAGTTCTCTTTAAAAATTAATTATGTTTTTATTAACGACGATTTTGTAACGATTCGTTGGCATAATGGTAACAATGCTTCAAGTTAAACAGTCAATACCAAATATCCTCGTTAAATTATACAGGTTGTTTCAAAATTGATAATGAATTGTAGCATCTTTAAAGGGCTAAAACTCGTTTTTTTCAAATGGAACTAATCACGGTTTGATCATAGTAGGTAGATCTTTCTGAAATTTTGTATAGGGCCACAATTTTTTATTATGAACGACTTTTCTTAGTAACATTTTCCCGTATCATGGATTAGTTGGATTAATTTGTTCACTTCATTCATCTTTCTATTAAAATTGTAAGGCCGTTTTTCTTGATTTTTTTCTTATGCAACCTATTTAAATTTGTATACCGTTGAAAACAGAATAAAAAATCATAACGAAATAAAACATAAAAAATATAGGTTGCCATTTAAAAAAAATGGCGATGACGTCATAACAAATAAATGAAGGTGTTTAATAAAGAATTTTTTTCGCCTAGTTGTAGCTAAGACTATCCCATTTAATAATATATATGGTTTGTTGGTGATTGAATCACAATTGAAGCCGCTATAGTCTCGGGTCCGTTTTGTAGAATGAACGGAACTAGTTCAAATGCGGAAGAAAAACAAACCTATGTCAAGTCTTGACATGTCAAACATTGTTTATTTCAGTTGCTAGGAGATTCCTATAATTCTCTGACGTCTTAATCGTTATGACGTCACAAAATGCTGCATTCACATAGAGATTTTTGAGCGTAAAATGTGTGCTTACGTAAAATATGTTTTTCTATGAAGTTTTGGATTTTTATAATAAATACAATGTTAACGTGAAAATATATTTGTGCAAGTCAAATGCGCGGTCGTCAATGACTTTAAGTCAAATATTGACAATTAAGATGACAATAATTGACATGCATTGAACGCTCATCTCCGTACACTATATATATAATCTTGTGCTCATGTACTGTTAAGTGTTGAGGTATTTAATTTAATTTCCTTATTCATTCATTTTCCGTCTCCAGGTGTTTCTGTCTCCTGCCAATATTTCCGATTCTCTTGTGCTTAAGCCTTTTTCTTCCAGTATTTCCTCCAATTCTTCATCCCACTCATTCCTTGGTTTTCCTCTTCGTCTATTGCCACACTTTCCTAACATGCCGGTTCCTGTCTAGCCTTTTTAGATGCCCCCACCTTCTCAGCTGTGCCTTTTGTTTGTATTTCCACGCACTTTCTACTATTAGTAGTATTTCTATAGAACTCAAAATTTTCTATTCTTTATTCTTTTTTTAAATAATGGTTGGCTGCTGCATGCAAGCATGTACATTTTTGTTATCATCTTTTTTATTTTTTATTTAGAAATTTAATTTTTGAATTTTTTTATTTATTTTTCAGATTTTTGATCCTAAAAACCTGATTTCCATTTTTTTTTGATTAATGATTTTGTTAAAATTTGTTAATATACGATTGGTTAAGATTTTTTAAAAATTTTTTATATGTTTTTAGCTGTTTTTAATAATTTGTGGCGTTTTTCTATTTTCTGTTTTCTATTCTTTGTGTTTAATATTTTAAATAAGTTAATACACTTTTCTTAAAAATGTTATATCATAATTTTTATTATTTTCTACTTTGAACATTTTAATCTACATATTTTGATTTTTACAGATTTTTTTAAATTATATTATTTAAAAATTTAGTTTTAGACAATTTTTTATTTACATTTGAAATTTTTTTTAATTATTTATTTAACGAATTTATTATTATTTAAAACATGAACAAATAAACAAATATAAGTAATGAATATAACACAACCATAAAGAAAAAATTTCTTCTAAACTAGAACGATCTGGCAGGGTAATTATTTATTTTAATTTTATCTTTCATACATTTTTAATTTGTTTTCGATCAATAATAATTTTTTAACTTTTATAATTTTAACTTTAACTTTTCTTTATATTTTTTTATTTTTGTTTAAATTTCATAACCACAGACTTATCAAATCGTAGATTGCTTTTCTTTATATATTTTTTTGTAACTCAGTTTAAATTTCATAACCACAGACTTATAAAATCGTAGATTCCTTTAATTAATTATAGATTAAATGTAGATATACGCGTCTCTACGAAACAAACGAAACGAAACAATACTAACAGAACTAATTTATTTTAAACAAGGTATACTTTTACATGTTAAGTACCAGGTCCGTATTCAGGCTACATTTATGACCTTTTTAACCCAATCCTGTACTTTACTGACGTCTGAAAAGACAATAAAATTATTCAAATCGCAGGATTGCGTGTTGGAGTCCTTCAGCGTGAAACCAGTCAACCCACGCAACATCCATTGTTTGGTTACTTCATTTTGCATGATGAAACCTGCCCCACTGTCTCCGGTACAAGGACCTTTACCATTACGTTTTCCTGACAAAAAAAAAATTCATATTTCAAAAACTCGACCGCAAACACAAACCTGCACAGAACGTCTTATCCGACGTCAACTTCTTGAAAATCTTATTCGAGCGTAGACATTTTTCTTGGGCTATGACGGGCATGTCGACTTTCATGGCGATCGACGCGAAGCCGACGGTGTCGTTGCTTTTACCCCAACCGACCACGGTGCCGGGTTTGCCGACGACCTCTTCGAGATCGTTGGATCCGTCCCACAGACAAACCGGCCTGACGTCGGCCCTGTAAACGATCGGCTCGTTCATAAGAATAATGGCGACGTCCGAATCCGCATTGTCCTGTTTGTACTGTGGATGGACGAGGACTTCCTTCACGTTTCTTATGATCGAACCGTGAGCCCAATTTTCGATGTTGTGTTTGCCCAAGACCACGACGAGGTCATCGTTGTTTATCAGAGGCGCGTTGTAATATCGAAGACAATGACCGGCTAAGAAACAAAGTCATAATTAATTGGGCTATTTAATTATTTATGTTGGATTTTATTTAAATATATTTTGGATTTTTAAATTGATCGCTTTGGTTGTACTGGATAATTTATTGGCTAAGGTTAAGGCTGAAATTTATTAAAGGCTATTTAATTATTTATGTTGGATCTTATTTAAATATATTTTGGATTTTTAAATTGATCGCTTTGGTTGTACTGGATAATTTATTGGCTAAGGTTAAGGCTAAAATTTATTAAAGGCTATTTAATTATTTATGTTGGATCTTATTTAAATATATTTTGGATTTTTAAATTGATCGCTTTGGTTGTACTGGATAATTTATTGGCTAAGATTAAGGCTAAAATTTATTAAAGGCTATTTAATTATTTATGTTAGATCTTATTTAAATATATTTTGGATTTTTAAATTGATCGCTTTGGTTGAACTGGATAATTTATTTGCTAAGGTTAAGGCTAAAATTTATTAAAGGCTATTTAATTATTTATGTTGTATCTTATTTAAATATATTTTGGATTTTTAAATTGATCGCTTTGGTTGTACTGGATAATTTATTGGCTAAGGCTAAGGCTAAAATTTATTAAATGCTAATTTTTGCACCATTTGCTTAAAGTACATTTTATTTAACTATTTTATAAATTCTTTTATTTTGCTTATAAACCCATAGCTCATTTAAGGCTAATCTGATATTTAATACAGGTAATTTTGGCTAATTGGGTTTATTTATTTTATCGATTATTTAAGGATATTTTTGGGCTATCCACTTATTTAAATCTATTGGTTGTTTGAAAATATCATGGTCAATTAAAATGTGTTTTGGCTATTAATTTTAGGCTATTTAAGTTGTGCGCGATTGTTAATATTTAAATGTATTTTAGAAATAGGCTAATACACTAATAGGCTCAATGTAACTTAGTTTGGAAATAAAAGCCTCAAATAAATATATAGCCAAATACACATCGAGGCTATCATCGAGACTATCGTTTCGGCTCTGTTTCGGGCTAAGCATTTAATTATTTTGGATTTTTAAATTGATCGCTTTGGTTGTACTGGATAAATTACTGGCTAAGGCTAAGGCTAATTTTTGTACTATTTCCTTAAAGTACATTTTATTTAACTATTTTATAGATTGTTTAACTTCGTTTATAAGCCCCTAGCTCATTTAAGGCTAATCTGATATTTAATACACGTAATTTTGGCTAATTAGGTTTATTTATTTTATCGATTATTTAAAGCTATTTTTGGGCTATCCACTTATTTAAATCTACTGGTTGTTCGAAAATATCGTGGTCCATTAAAATGTATTTTGGATATATATTTTAGGCTATTTAAATTGTGCGGGATTATTAATATTTAAATGTATTTTAAAAATAGGCTAATAGGCTCAATGTAACTTAGTTTGAAAATAAAAGCCTCAAATAAATATATAGCCAAATACACATCGAGGCTATCTCAAACGATTGTTTCGGCTCTGTTTCGGGTTAAACATTTAATTATTTATCTTTAGTATAAGGTTAATGCACGCCCAATAAAGCTATTTCAATTAAGTCTGTTTAATAAAAACTTTTACGATTGTTTCGGGCTAAATACTTTAGCCAAAAATCGGTTAACTTGTAGAGTTGATATTAAAAACATATATTTTAATCAAAACCCAACCCAACCTACCAGTTCAAATTCTTTATGGTTTAAATTTTGGATTATTTATTTTTAGCACTGGCTAATATATTTTTTTTTCATTTTTTAATGAATGGCCATTTGTTGTTTTTTTAAAGACTTTTAACCACTTTCTGGCTAATTTTTTATCCCTACACAGGTTAATTTTCAATACATTTTTTATTGTAAACAGGCTATTTCAGTCGAGTTTGTTTGTGCGTTTCTGGCTATAAATATTAGCCGTTGCGAAAATCATAAAACTTTTAAACGAGTTACCAAAAATAATATTTAATCCAAAGGCAAAATTTATTTTCATCGTTAGCTAAGAATTTCGGGCTATTTTTCTTGGATAGCCATTTTTGAAATCAATTTTAATACGGATCTAACTGTTTTGATTGTTAGCATTTCGGGCTAAATATTTCCAGCGGATTCTAATTTCATTCAAACTCGGGTCATTTCAAATCAGGTTAATTGGCACAATTTTTAAAAATATTTGGTTAGACATAATTTACGTCCAAAAATATCTTTTTTATATTTATAATTTATATATACCTATTGGGCTAAATATTAGTAATTCACTATCGCAGGCTAACTTCTATTGACAACTTTTTACATCGTCATTAATTATGGACTGTATTATCAATTTTGTTGCATTCATGTACATTAGGGCTATTTTTTATCTTTGGCTATTTGTTTGTATTTTGAATAATTCATTGAAAAATAATTATACGCTGAGTATATTTAGGTCAATGTTTTTGGAAATAATTGAGATGCCTATTTGACTAGTTTGGCTATTTGATTAATTTGGCTATTTTGTTTCATTTGTTCTCTTCTGGCCAAAAAAAAACATTTTGGTAAAATTTAAGCCATTTTTTAAATGGGATATTCTATTTTGGAATATGCCTTGGCTAAGTTTAACATTTACGGTTAAGGCTAAAATGCTAGTTTGGCACATTTACCTTCCAGCCAAGTTGTCAGTTGTAACCATTTAATTTAGGGTTCGTATCTTCAATATTTTATTAAAACACGATAGTTTGTTTTAATCTGGCTAATGAATTATATTGTTTACGGGCTATGTATGTATTTGGGATAATTTTGTATTATTTGTTAATTATAAATGATTTTTTGATTTATTGTGTTCATTTTCGAATAAAATTGGCTAAAGTTGCTGTGTATAATAATTTGTTTCCACTTTCGCTTATACCGAAGTGACATATTCAAATGTCTTGCTGGAAAGGCTTAAAATTGATTTTTATTGGTTCTTTGTTGTATGGGTGTTAGCAGTAATTTAGAACTAATGCCCAGCGCCACCTATCGGTGAGTGCCGTAATGCATTACTCGAGGTTTGCTTAGCGGTCATAAGGAAGCAGATTCAAACAAAGAAATGTTGCCTTGCCATTTAGTTATTTTTCAATTTCCGGTTATACCGGAAGTGATAATCAAATAGTTTGTTGGAAATGCTTTAAAGTGATTTTTTATTGGTTTCTTCTTATGACACGTTTTTTATACGGATGTCAGTGGCGTTACGAGGAAGATTCAAACAAAGAAATATGCTGTCTTGCTATTAAGAAAATGTTTTTTTCAATTTCCGGTTATACCGTGCTTTTTCCCATAACACGTTTTTTTTTACATGGATGTTGGCAGTGTTAGGAGGAAGAATAAAAAAAATCCTGCCTTGCAATTAAAAAAAAAAATCAGTTCCGCTTAGACCGGAAGTGTTTTTGTGTTTGTTGATACTTACTTCTGACTGTGTTAACTTACCGGTAATGATGTGCTGCTCGGAAATAAGATTTCCCGTGCATTTGAATTTGTAGTCGTTGCCCTGTCTGTACAAGATGGCGACCAGCCAGGGAAAATCGCCGGCGCTCGTTTGTTCGCCCCCCACTACCAAATTTTGGCTATTTCTTGCCATTCCACACGTGTTGATCGATCGTCTTTGATCTATTTTACCCATGTTGTTTTGGTACATTGGGTTTGGGTAAATGGGATCGCGGCCGTTCATACCGCCCGATGGGTTGGGGTAGCCGCCATTTGGATTAGGGTAGCCGCCCTGTGGATTGGGGTAGCCGCCCTGTGAATTTCCGTAGCCGCCCGGTTGATTGGGGTAGCCGCCCTGTGAATTGCCGTAGCCGCCCGGTTGATTGGGGTAGCCGCCCGGCTGATTAGGATAGCCGCCCGGTTGATTGGGGTAGCCGCCTGGTTGATTGGGGTAGCCGCCTGGTTGATTTGGCCGGCCGCCCTGTTGATTTCCACCTGGCGATTTTTGTCTTCCAATCGATGCCATGGTTTTAGCCCAGACTGCCGTCACCGTTCCACCAGGTACGACTATCCAAAAAGAAAATGATTCAGACACCTAACTTTTTTAAATCCGACCTTTTCCACTGATCTTACTTACGGTTATGAGGCGGTCCTTTGCATATGACCAGGCCGTTGTATTTTATTTGGGTTACCTTGGGGACGGCGTCTTGAACGGGGAAAATGACGTCGTATTCGACAACGTTCCCGTTCACCAGCTTGTCGACGGCGGTCACCAATTGCAGTTTGATGTTTTGCTAAAGAAGAAGAAATTTGAGAAAATCATCGCAATTTCGATCTTAACGTTGAGCTTACCTTTTCTTCGAGGGGCACCGGAAACGACGCGTTGACTTCCAATTCGAATTTTCCGGAATGGTCGTTTCGTATCATTATGTGTCCATAATTACCGAGTCGTTGGTCGTGATTGTATGTAAATATTAAAGGACATGGCGACACTTGTCGCGCCCGACTTGACGATGCGGCGACATTAAACATTAATGGTAGCAGGAACATTAAAACGCTCGTTCCGTGAAACGACTTCATTTTCTAGGAACTATGGGGCCGGTTCTGCAAACAATTTTTTTTTTAAATTATTTTATAACATTGTTTATACAATTTGGCTTTTTTTTATTACACAAAGTCCTGCATTTCCTCGAAAAAATTGATAAATAAAAAAGTGGTATGGATTTACTTCCACCATCAAATAATGATAACTTATTAATAATAACGTTATTTTTATAAACACATTAGTACGCAAATTTATTATGAACATTTTGAAAAATTAAATTTTTCACCCTGTATATACGTTCCCAATCTCCTGCATTTTCTCTCGATAACGAGTTTAATATTAAAAATATAAAAAAATGCTAAATATCAAAGTTACATGGATTTAGTTCCTCTACAACATAAAAATAACGTCGATTATACAGGGCGTTCCATTTTTTGTGTACACGATCTTACTTCGTTATTTTTAATGGAACACCCTGTATATTTTTGTATTTTCGGTTTAACATTATTTTTATGAACACGTTAAATCGCAAATTTATTCCGAACAATTTGAAAAATAAAATTTTCCTCTGTATATACGTTCCCAATCTCCTGCATTTTTTCTCGATAACGAGTTTAATATTAAAAATATAAAAAAATGTTAAATATCAAAGTTACATGGATTTAGTTCCTCTACAACATAAAAATAACGTCGATTATACAGGGCGTTCCATTTTTTGTGTACACGATCTTACTTTGTTATTTTTAATGGAACACCCTGTATATTTTTGTATTTTCGGTTTAACATTATTTTTATGAACACGTTAAATCGCAAATTTATTCCGAACATTTTGAAAAATTATTTTTTTCACCCTGTACATACGTTCCCAATCTCCTGCATTTCCTCTCGATAACGAGGTTAATATTAAAAATTAAAAAAANNNGTCGGTTATACAGGGCGTTCCATTTTTTGTGTACACGATCTTACTTCGTTATTTTTAATGGAACACCCTGTATATTTTTGTATTTTCGGTTTAACATTATTTTTATGAACACGTTAAATCGCAAATTTATTCCGAACATTTTGAAAAATTATTTTTTTCACCCTGTACATACGTTCCCAATCTCCTGCATTTCCTCTCGATAACGAGGTTAATATTAAAAATTAAAAAAAAATACTTAATATCAAAGTTACATGGATTTAGTTTCTCTAGAACATAAAAATAACGTCGGTTATACAGGGCGTTCCATTTTTTGTGTACACGATCTTACTTCGTTATTTTTAATGGAACACCCTGTATATTTTTGTATTTTCGGTTTAACATTATTTTTATGAAAACGTTAGATCGCAAATTTATTCCGAACATTTTGAAAATTTAAATTTTTCACTCTGTACATACGTTCCCAATCTCCTGCATTTTCTCTCGATAACGAGGTTAATATTAAAAATTAAAAAAAATACTTAATATCAAAGTTACATGGATTTAGTTTCTCTACAACATAAAAATAACGTCGGTTATACAGGGCGTTCCATTTTTTGTGTACACGATCTTACTTCGTTATTTTTAATGGAACACCCCGTATATTTTTGTATTTTCGGTTATATTAAAATCTACGTTGATTTTGTTTAAACGTTGGTGCTTGTAAAGTGCGCCGTTTTCGAGTTATTTTGATTTTTCTTGAAAATTTGACAGCTACAAAAAAAAATTAATTGCGGTTAAATGACGTAAGTTGTAAAATTAATAATGGCGCCTGACAATAAAACATTTCTGAACTATTAACTAGTTTTAATTTAGAAATGATGCACGGCGCCAACTATCGGCGAGTGCCGTAATACAGTGAACTCTGCTTATCGGCCAAATCACCGATAGGTGGCGTCGTGCATCAGTTATAAATTACAACTGCCGGGGTTTCCTTCCTATTTTCTTTGAGCTTTTTTATTTTGTTCCAGAATTTACTATTCTTTGATCTATATTTTCTGGTTACTTCTTCTCCGAATTCCTCCCAGTTTTTCCTATTGGCTTCTCTGCCTGTGGTCTATTTCTTTTTCATATATATTCTAATCTATTTATTTCTTGTTTTGTTTTTATGTAGAATTCAATTATTTTTTCTCCGTTTCTGTTCATTACATTTTCTTCTTGTTTTCCACATTTATGTATTCCCTTTCATTTATTTACATCTTTACCAATTCTGGAATTCCAATCTCCCATTATAATAAATCTTTTGTTATTCTTTTTTATCTCGTCTATTGTTTTCTATAATTCTGTGTAAATTTTAATATGTTATCTTCACTAATACCTTACGAGTTTATGTAAAATCTACAGACTTTGTTTGACTGGTGGTTGGTTCCTTTCCCTATTTTCTTGGTTTTGCTAATTCCCATAATTTAATTCCATGATTATCGATTTCTTCTGTTAATTCTGTCTCCTTTAATGATCCAAGTCCCATTTTTATTTTCTTGTTTTGTCTCCCATTTTTTATCCCTTTCCTTAGCCAGGTTGTCGTCCATTGTTCCTTTCCGTTTACCATTGCTTAGTTTTTTTTTTTAATCGCTGCCTCGTCTTGTTATTCTGGATATCCTATCATTTATCTCCTCCATCCATATCAGTCCCTCCATATCAATTTTAAGTTACTTTCATTTTTCCTTTCCTCTTCTCCTCTCTTCCTAATCTGTTTTTGTATATTTCTTTCTTTTTAGATCATTATTTATGAAAGTCTTCTCTTTTTTCTAGTTTTCTTAGTTTCATCTTATTATCCATTATTTTCGCTTTATCTTCAAAGTTGTATAAAAGTTGTATAAAAGGTATATATTTTTTTATTTTTACTTCTTCCTCTAGATTGATTTTAGTAAGCCTTTTTTTAGTTTGTTTCTATCATTGTTATTCAATTTCAATCCAGTTTTCTCCTTTTTCTTCTTTCAAATTTTTCCAGTGTTTTTCCAAACTCGTTTTTCATTTGTTGGTTCTCCTTTACCAGCTCAAAATAAACGTTATTTTCAATCTAACTTGTTTATTGTGTTAATTTAATAGCATATTGACGTGATCATTGTGTTACGTTGATAACGTCATGACGATACATTACTTTTATTACACGAATCAATTAGAAAATATAGATTTTCTCGCAAATTAAAATACGATTTTTTAAAATGTTCTAAATAATGAACCACTAGCTCGACATGAATTGATCCTTTCACATGCAGACTTTAGTTTCTGAGTTACACCCGTCGTCAGTGCAGCTCCTGCGTGAGACGATCAATGCATGTCGAGTCAGCATACTTAAGTCCGCAATTGCTAATCTCTGAGAGGCCGAGATGCTTCGACCACTCGCCGTCAGGTGGAGCTCGTGCATCGGGTGAGAATTGTTCAAAATAAATTTTATTTTTTCGAACTTTTTAAAGATGTAGCGAAATTTTCCCGCACTTTTACTGATTTTTCGTTTAAATCTTTAAATATTTTGAAGTTATTAGTTAAAAAAAAAATCTATTGATTACAAAATTTTCTAGTTGCTATCGACTTCCATATTTGAGGCGGAACTCCCTGTATTTTATTGCATTTTTGGATTCTACGTTAAATTCTAAAACTATGTATGCTACATGAAGCATACATCCTATACGTGAAATTAATAGGTTTTGAAATATTTAATAATTTTTTAAGTATTTAATAATTTTTTAAATAATTTGTTTTTTTCAACACCTTATATAAATGATTGTCTCGTTTATAAAACAAAAACCGTGGTATCAATTTTTAAATTATAGACATACAGACTATGACGCTCCCAGATTACGTCTGACTTGATACTTAATTGTATACAGGTGTCTAAGAAGTACCAATTCTGACTAAAAGTCCTGTTTTAAATCGAACACCCAGTATTTTCTCGCATTAAGTAATGGAGAGTTGAATACCCTTTCAATATATGTATATCAGAATTCCCTGTCTTTAATTCCATATACGTTACCATTTTCTTGATACTGACGTTTTTCTGTCAAAATTTTCCATTTTGTTATTTTTGAAATGACTGTTCAAAAATAATTATTATATAATCGTTACTTAGATTTTATTTAATTTTAAATGGCAGTTCCAGAAGAAATTTTTGTTGCCTATATTATTGTTGATGGGAAATAGGATCATTATTATTATTATTTTTTTTATAATTATTACATTGGGACGGAAATGCTAATACAGATCGAAAGAGGATTCAATTTTCCATTAAATAATGTGAGAAAATAATGGGTGTTCCATACAAAAAAAATGACTTAGTTGAAATTAGTCCGAATTGGCTGTACTTTTTAAACACCCTGTAAACAAATAACTGTCAAATAAGATATCTATAAACCTTATAGTCTACCAGCCTTTGAAGCAAAAATTGATACCAAATCATTTGTTTTATGAGACTCACAGTAATAATAATAATAATAATAATTTATAAAAAGTAATAAAAAATCAAAAATTTTCAAAAAAAAAAAATAATAATAAAAAAAATTCTTGCATAGGATATGTTACATGAAATAGTTTTAGAATCCAACGTAGAATTAAAAAATGCGATAAATTATGGGTTTCCGTTTAAAATAAGGAACTTTACAGCAACTTCCGGTATAACCGGAAATTAAACAACGTCAAAAATATTTTAATCTAAAGGATTCGAAAAGCAAACTTCGAAAAAAAAAATTTAAACGAGTCCATAAACATTTAAAGAACGACTTAGCAGAATCACCCTGTATAAATTATAACTAATTTTGCACTTAAAAAATTTATAATGAAAGCCTCCTAGTATTCAAATATTTCGATTCGATTCAAATAATTTGTGACCAAAAATCGCGATAAATTCGCAAACAACGAAAAATAAAACGAAATGGTCCTAACAAAGTCCTAACACCAACAATCGTCGATAAAACGCTTTATTAAACGACGTACGCAAATTAAAATCTAAAAATAAACTCTCGTTTATGCATATGATTTTTAATTAATTAAATTAATTAAAAATGTCGATCGTACAAAATGGCTACATTCGGTTAAATCCGCCACCATAATTAGTCACAATTTAATTAAAATGCGAAATCTTACGGCTCCGTCATCGTGCATCTTGGAATTGAGAATAATAGAACAATTGACTCACCGATCGTAACTGTGGAATACTGAGTTTAAAAAAAAATTTCTGTTATACGCGCCGTTATATAGCGCGTCGAGTTGGCGGGGATGACTATGCGTTCATACGGGAGGCGATCGAAAAGTCTCGATTAGAAAAAAATAAAAGCGTTAAAAGTTACTAAAAACAATCAATAAGAATCAAGAAAGAAGAAGAAAAAAGAAATGTGTGTGGAAAAAAGTTTTGATGCAATTTGATGACTTGATTTTGACAACTGGACGTACACGTCAAATTGTCAATATTTTGACATTTAAATGTTTTCAAAATTATGTTGGTAAAAAAATTGTCATTTTGTGTAAATTGATTAAATAAAGGCCACATCAAACGTCAACACCAATAGTCAACGTTGACATCAACTTTCAATCTCACAATTTTTTTTACAAAACAGTATTCATATTTTTAGTTTGTGATATAATTTTATTAAATTGTATATTAAATTGCAAACGTCAACATCAATCGTCAACTGTCAACACTATCAATAAAGGTTTAAAATTGCAAATATTTATTGATTAGTTCATGTTTTGAAAATTTACCATATGGATCAACGTTAACAACAGTTTGATAAAATTACATCGTTAATTCAACCCCAATCAACTGTCAACATCAACTACTGACTGTCTATGTTTCAAATATTTTTTGCAAATGTTCGATGTGACTTGATAAATGAAATTTACATTATATAATACAAAATCAACTATCAATGTCAACTGATAACTTTCAACAAAGTGTTGACATTTTAAAAAGATGCGAAATCGATTAAAAGCAAAGTTGACCGTTAGTTGATTTGATTTGAGTAAATTATAATTACGATATTCAATCAACGATATTCAAAAATCCCATCAACCGCCATCAACGTCAACTGCTAACTGTCACAACTGTAACAATTGAAGTAGAGGAAAATTATCATACTTTTTTTTACAAATATTTATTGTTTATAAACAAGTTGACGTGAATATAGACAACTCGAAATCTTAATAATTTATTGCCATTATTGATTGATTTAATAAAAATCAACAAAGTCAACATCAAACGTCTGTATCAACTTGTGCGTGACAATAGTTTGACATTTAAATTAAATAAAAGTCAACGTTATAGTTCACTTTCACGATTTGGTCAATTGTCAACTGTCAACGTTTTTTAGCTGCTAAAATCGCGTCAACGTTAACATTTCGACATTTAATGGACAGAATCAACATTTATTTTGTTTAAAATTTATTGCATGCGATTTTACAAAACGTCAACGCACAACGTGCAAATTAACCGTCAACATATGGGAAATAATCGATACTGATAATTGTCAACATCAAACGTCAAAGTCAACTATTCAGTGTCAACATGTTATTTAAAGTGGTTATCAACGTCAACATGTCAACTCTTTGCGTCAACAAGTTGATATTTTAAGCAGTCAATGTTAGCTGCTATACGTCAACCAAAGTGTCAACTTCAAAGTCAATGTCAACTGTTAAGTGTTGATATATAAAGGAAATTGAAGTCTTTTTAAATTTGATGTTATTTTTTATGTGATTTAACGATGTACATCACATTAAAATCATGTCAACATGGATCGTCAATCTAAGCTGTTAAATATCAACCGAAAGGTCAACTTCAAACGTCAATGTTAGCTGAAAAATGTCAACCGCTTTGACATTTAAGATTTCAGAAAATCGACATCGGCATGTATTGACTTATTTCAATATCTACATGATGTGTCAATTTCAAACTTCAATGTCAACAGTAAAGTGTCAACATGTTGATATTTAAAGGAAAGTGTCGGCATTTATTTCAACATATACATGAAGCGCCAACTTCATACGTCAAATCAACCGTTAAGTCAACTGTCAACATGTTGATATTTTGTCATTCAAGATGGTAGAAGATCTACATCAACATTTATTGACATTTATTTCAAAATCTACGTGATCTGTAAAGTTCAAACTTCAAGTCAACAGTTAAGTGTCAACATCAAGAAATTTAAAGGGGTTGAAAGTCAATGTCACCTTTTATTTCAACATCCACATGTCAGTTAATTTGAAACGTTAATTACAACTCTTAAGCGTCAACATTTCGATATTTAAAATGGTAGAAAGTCGATGTCGGCATTTATTGATATTTATTTCAATATTTTCATTAAGTTCAAACGTCAAGTCAGCTGCTAAGTGTCAATATATTGATATTTAAAATGGTGGAAAGTTTATTTATTTATTATTTCAATATCTACATGAAGTGCTAATTTCAAACGTCAATGTCAACTGTCAACATTATAACGTTTGAAAATCAACTGTCAACATTTTTAACAATGTGGAGATCAACATTTTCTGAGAATAAATTTAACATTTCGATGTGATTTGATACATCGAAACTCAATGTCCAAATTAAAATTAAAATCAACATGAAACGTCAATATTGTCTGTCATTAGTGTCATTATAACTGTCAAAATGATGACAATCTTTGATTTATTTAATTTATTCATTCATCATCAACGTTGACCGTCGGCTATTGGCAATGTTTTGACATTCACTTTTCTGTGATCATTACAAGTTTCTTTTTTGTCATTTTAACATTTTCAATGTGATTTTGTTCAAATTGTAGTTTAGTGTCAACTGTGTCAACAGTTTTAAAGGATTTGTTTCGGACATATTTTTTTGACAGTTTCTGCCATTTAAGTTCGTAAGTTTTTTCTCCATTTTATTATTTTTTAAAATTTTAACCATCAACTGAGAAACTGTCAAAATTAACCTCGCTTGATTTTTTTTAGTTTTTTATTTTCAATTTACTGTCAAAACGTAAGAATCCTTTATTTAATAACCTTTCATTAGGTTTGTTCGAGTAGACAATTTGGAACGGTTTGGGATTTCATCGATCGATCATTTTCATTTGTGACTAACTTCAAGCAACTAAAATCTGATAGACCAATAAAATCCGAAACCGTTCAGGATTGTCTGATCGTACAGACCTATTGTTATAATCTTCCGTTTTTTAGAAATTCACGTTTTCATCTTTTGACATTTCTAGTTTTGACATTTTGAAAAGTATTTTGACATTTAATATTGACTTAATTATAGTAACCTATGCAAATACGTTTTCTCATTCAAACAACAAAACTTATTGAATGATCCCTGTATACACGCCGTAATATGAATTAAATATGGAAGAAGTTAATCGTAAACACATTTCTAGTATTTCACAATAAGCTCGCGTACACAGATGAAGATGCCTGCAAATTAGCTTGGAAATTCCTAAATGCATCAATTATTAATTATTATGTAATGATTTGCATATTATTGAACGTCTAAAACATATTTTGATTCGAATTTATTGTTATTCAATAGGCCTGGTAAATTGCAATAAAAAGCAATAAATTCATAAGAAAACGATTTTTTATTTCACGGCGTTAAATGGCGATTGTGTTTTTATTTCGTATTGTTCGTTTGTTAGGCCATTGTACGTTTACGAGCTTTTATTATTTGATATAAAGGCAAACTTTAATGCCGTTGCGAAAAATTTATCGTTAATTATGGAGAATTTTGCGGTGATTTTGGCATTTTTTGGATTTTGTCGATTTTATTGTACTTAATATTTAATTAAAAACAAGTATATTTTATGTCTGAATGAAAATTTGACATTCATATCAAATAGGAAAATATTCTTTAAAATCCTATAAATTATTTTCTGGTCCCCATTTCCTTGATTTTCAAAATTTTCTTGTGGTCCGCATTGATTATTTATATACATAGTTTCTTGTTCTTTTTGTTTGGATTTCCCCCGTCCACCATGAGGTTTGTTTCCAAGATTAGTATTTGTCATTTTTTTATACATATCTTCATTTTTTCTGCATTTAAACTTATACCATTTTGTAGTTTAAGTTGCCCTGAGATACAATAAGGTATCGTATGCAAAAAGCTGAAACTTCTTTAAATTTCTGACAACGTTATTAATGTAGACATTAAATAGATTGGGCCTGGTATGGTCCCTTGTGGAACACCGCATAGGTTTTCTTTTTGTCTGATTCTTGAATACGGTTCGATAGAGTTTTTGATCCTTTTGAGCACAAGCTCTTGAATACCATATTTTTTTAACAGTTTCTATGAGCAAATTCCTGTCTATAGTTTCACAAACCCTGCGAAAGGATATATCACTCCTACAATTTTCATTTCCGTTCAAAGCACTTTTCCAATTATTAATAGTTTGCAATGCACTTTTGTGTGAAGTTAGAAATATTTTGAAACAATGCATTTTCTATATGATCGAAATCACGAGAGTTGGCGTGTCAAGGCCATTTGAATGCAACAATTTTCGACACTATGAGTTTCCTTCTCGCATGTTGATGAAAGAGATAAAAACTGAAACGTAAGTCTGCTATGTAAATTATATGGAACAACAAAAACGTATGTCGTCATTAAATGCAAGATTGACATGTCACATGTCAATGGTTAACCTATTTTCTAGGTTATGTCACATAGTATGTACTATAATAAATGTATATAACATATGATAATAGACATGTGATTTCTGAAACTTGATTCATACAATTCAAATACGACCTTGACGCGCCAGCCCTCATGACTTCTACCATACTTTATTTTTTTCTGAGAGGCAGGTTCTGCCTCTCAGAAAAAAAACTTACATAGATAAAATTTTGGTGACTTGCAGGAATATAGAGAAGCTACAAGGAACAAAGAGAACTTAACAATTTAAGAGAAAAACGATTGTTTGACAGTTAAATAGAATTAACACAACCTGTTTAGGATTTCCAAATTTTTGAATGTAAATCGTACCAAGTATTAACCAATCACAACAGCGTAATTTAAATTTGGCGCCATGAGTTTCTGCCTAGCAGGAAAAATATACCTTTATTTTTTAATTTCACAGAGTAGAATGTGCCCTTTGACATATCGACATTGTAATTTGTAGTACATTCTGTTATCTAAAAGTTTTCTTTCTTCCTTCTTTGCTTTCTTTCTCATCCAATCAATCATTCATTTTCTTTATAATATTGAATGTTTCCCAAAAATTTCAACATACACATTAATCAGCTTTCGTAGTTCACTTTCAATTATAATATCATTACCTAGTCACCCAGTATATTTAAAACAATTTCATTTAACAACAAAAACAAAACAATAAAAAAACTATAATTCAATGTACAAAAAAAACCTAGTTACAAAACAAATGCAACTATTAAACTTTATTACATTCAACATTTACATTTAAACTAATATGAGTGATCGTTCAACGATATAGATGGTCAGCATGAATATTAGCTGCTATCTCAGATTCCCATTTATCTCCGTTGTCAAGCAACTTTTCCTTATTGTAAAGGAGTTCCTCGTGTGTTTCTGTCGAAAATTCAAAATTGGGACCTTCGACAATCGCATCGACGGGACACGCTTCTTGACAAAAACCACAATAAATACACTTTGTCATGTCGATGTCGTAACGGGTCGTTCGACGTGACCCATCGGCTCGTTCTTCTGCTTCAATTGTGATTGCCTTTGTAACAGAACAAATTTATTATCATAAAATTTGCATAAAGTGTAAAATTTTATAGAATTAAAAAAAATATGGTGTTAATTCAAAAGAAATAAACTGTTAATATATATATGTAATCTATAATCCCTTCTACCCTTTAGGGTGTGGGTTGACATTAACAATTCAAAAGAAATAAACTGTTAAAATATTTTTAAACCTGTGCGGGACAAATGGCTTCGCACAATTTGCAAGCAATACATCGTTCTTCACCACTTGGATAGCGCCTGAGTGCATGTTCGCCTCTGAAACGTGGACTCAAAGGACCCTTTTCGAATGGATAATTGATCGTAGCGGGTTCTTTGAACAAATGGGCAAGAGTGACCCCAAGACCTCGCAATAATTCCGTAATAAACATCCTCTGCGCAGCCCTGTCTGTAACAACGAACGACATAAAAAAAAAAACGTGAGAATATAGCAAACCTTACCGGTTATGGAAGACATGTCCATGCTTTCTTCTGGCTTGCTAACTATGTAATACTGTCCTCTTGATTCGTATCTGTGCTGCGTGATACCCCACGAAAGCGGTCGAACCAATCTCGCGCCTAAAATCAATACAACGGTAAAGATATTTAAAATATGTCATACAAAAAGTGAGGTTATGTAACTACAAACTGAAGAGATTTCCTCGTCATTCGTTTTGATTAATCGTGGGGCACAGTCGTGGGGTTAAAAACATACGGTTTTAAATATAAATTGAAGTTTTTACCGTTTTTGGCGATCGAAAATATCCTCAACGACATTCTCGTTACACAACCAAAATAATGACACTAATAAGTAACGAAGTTTGTCGCAAATCAGTTAAACTCAAATATTACTAGATTTTAAATTACATTTGTGTTTTAAAACGTTTTTATCTTGAGTTTGTTCGAATGTTGGGAGATTTTCTTCTGGAAAATAATAAATAAATAAATTTTCGAGTATGGGTTTGTTGTGCATTACGACTCTTTAATTAACAATAAAACACAAACTTATAACATCATTTAATTATTGTCTGTTGATAAGTAAATTATGTATTTGCTTATTTTATTTAAAAATATATTTTTCAAATATTGAGCCGGTAAGTTAGGAATCTATAAATAATACATATACAATTTCAGTAAATAATTAATTAACATTGTTTAAATGACGTTTCCATGGTTTTCAATTATTACGTTTAATTCTTATGCAAATATTAATAAGTAATTAATTCTGGAACATTCATATTTCTATAATATATTATTTTATACATTATTCCGTTGGCAACGCATTAGTTACAAAATACGAAATGGCGGTCGTTGTCTTTTTAAAGATTTTCTTTAATTTTGTACATTATTTCAGTTTAAAAGTGCATTATGATACGAAAAATACGCGCGCAGACACGTTGTTTACCTGGGATTTTGTTAGTAATGCGACAAACGAAATAAAATAAGTTTTAATGGAATTTTCGATCACGAACGTTCTCCAGTGGCGTCGAGTGAAAAAAGGAGATTGAGTCTACTCAACGGTGAGTGAAATGAGTAAAATCTATCCATAAGATGTTTTGAATACATTTTAAATCGATATTTCTTATTTAAAGTACATGATTTTGATTAAATTAGGGGAATGTTTGTTGACTACAAATAAATAAAAAAATATGTAATTTTTTTTTTGATGTTTGAATAAAGTCAAGACTTGATTATCTTCCGGCGTCATATTTAAGTTTTATTGTAGCATTTTTCCGATAAAAAAATAACACATTTCTTAGTTTTTTGTTACACAGAGAGATCCAAAATGATTGCAGGTGACAATTTTTTTTTTTCTTAAGTTAGTCAATATAGTTTTCCTATTTGGCACACGAGCTCGACTCGCATATAATATTCTATTCCTTTTCATCAAAATTTATTTCCTTCGAAATCGATGTGTACGACGATTAATTTGTATTTTATTGTTATTTTTTCATTTAAATTTATTTATTAAGGTTCTCAAATAAAACAGCAAATATCAAAACTCGTACATAAGTAGTAAAAATTCTAAGCAAATGTAAGTTAGAAGTGGTTATAGTGAAATTATTTGGATAGATCGGAATTTTTTTTTGAAGAAAAAAAGAATTTTACAAGAAAATGTTTTTATTTTTACAAAAATTTTCGACCACGAAAGCCTCCAGTGGCGCACGCAGTCGAACGTTACAAAAAAAAAGGAATTGAGTCGACAGAACGTAGTATGGCAGTATTTAGACCACTAAATATTGGAAGGAATAGTGTGCTCTAAACTATACAGTTTCCTCTTAAATTAGTATACATATATACACGTTGCGGTCTGTTCCGCCTTTCGATTTACAATTTTCCATCTTAGTTAGTTGCGCCGTCCAAGTATCGTCTTTCTTCTTTTCTAAGATCTTTGATCGTTCTTCTCAATGTCGAGTAGATCCAGTTGGTGTCGGGACGGACGTAACCGCCGATTTGATCGCCATCTTGACAACCTGAATCCCAACTAAAGATACCTGATAAAGTGTATTGGCCGTTTCCTTCTGAGCAGGCCAAGGCGCTACCGTGATCGACCTAGTAAGAGAATTGTTTAAAAAAATTGTCTTTTTTTTGTTTATTATTACCTGGCATTGATTGGCCTTAGATTGACAACAGAAGGTGTTGGGTCCGTGGTTTTGCAACAAGTCTTGATATTTGGAGCTTATGGTTTGTTTGCATTGATCTTCTTCCAAAACGTCGACATCAATCGCGTGCATCAGTGCTCCTTTCAAATGCACTAAAATACAATTTTTTGTGAATTTTTTTTTTATATATATTTTATATATTTTTTGTATTTTAAAAGTTGCTTGGTGTGGACTAACTTAAAATATTTCTGATAAATTGGATCGACTTAAAAAACGAACCTTGTAAAACTTGCTTGCCCCAACCGGTGACGATGCAATTTTTGGTCGGTATCTGATTGGGTTGCGGCAGACAAATGGTGTCGATGTTCTTGGCCAGGCGTAGATTTTCCGTCAGAACGAGGAGCGCCAGGTCGTTTTGATAGGTTCCGGCCTTGTAATTCGGATGTCGTACGATGGCGGCCACTTTGACAATCTGGAAAGGCAGAGGTTCATCGTCGATGCCCAGTTTCCATTCGCCTCCTTTGATCAGCACGTCTCTCGATTCCAAACTGCAACGATTATTGATTTCAAATTTAACCCAACAAGACTCGATCCATTGAGGTTGGATCACTCGTTTTGTAAAGACTTTGGGTTTAGGTTGAACTTTTTTAAAGTTTGTTAAATTGTGATGATTTGCGTTTGTTTGGGGCGGTTACTCTTTCAAATTAGAACGAAGGCAGAGGAAGAGAGGAGAAATGACAAGACAGTAAAGATCGGCTAGATAACAATGGTAGATGCAGATGATGTCTTAAAAAAGCACGAGATAGGAAATAAGGAAGGCAAAGTTGCAGCGCTGAGCAGAGCATTTTAAGGAACTGTTAGATGGTACAAGTGTTTAACAAGTTTTAGGGTATCAGGCGAGCTGACCAAGACAGGGATTGGGAAAGAGAATAAGATGAAAATATGATGCTTTGGCCTCTCGCCGCTAGAAATCGTACATTAAGCGAAAATAAAAAAAATATTCAACAACCCAATTGAAGCCAACTAAACTCATACCTCCCAAAATCAAAACAACTTAAAATATAAAGATTACCCTTCGACGCAGTTAGCGGTGGTCAGCACGGCGTTCTTCTCAATGATTGCTCCTCCACATAATAGAGTCCTCGTCGAGTCTCTCAAAATCATAGCTTGCCATGTAATTTCTGCGAAATTCACGTCCAAAGCTGATTCGCCCTTAGGTTGGGTATCCTAGAAACGACGATTAGAAAAATTCCTCCCGGATTACGCGGACGTCTTACGTAATTTCTGACGCCGCATGTCGGCTGCGCCGTAGCGAAAACGGCCGTTGATGGTTGCGGTCTGCCTCCGGACCTTGCCGGTCTGTTCTTATCGGTATTGTATTTGCCCAACGATGGATCTTCACGATATTGACCGTTGTCAACGCCGTTGATCAAATTCGCCGAAGGCCACGGATCTTTGTAGCTTGGATCGCGGCAACACTTGCCTTCGGTCGCCGTCTCGAGAATGGTGCAAACCTAAAAATACGTTTGAAGATCATTTGCGCATAAAACGTTTCTGACTTACGGCAAGAGGCACGCGGTTATTTTGCTGTTCGTGGGTTAATGCTACCGGTTCCGGTGAGATGAAGCCTTCGGGCGTGCAATAGGTTTCTTCGACGCATTTCAACGCAGCTGCGCAACCGGAATACGTTTGTGGGGAGGGCGTGACGACGTTGATGCTGGTCACCGCCGATTCCGGTATGTTATCTGGTCTGTTCGGTTCAGTTTTGATCGAGCTTCCGGTAGTTTCGGGCGAAGTCGGCACGCTGACCGAGACCGTGTTGGACGAATCGAAGGGGTTATCCGGTTTTTCGTAGAAATAACCGCCAAACGTCGTGGTTGGCGGGGTCGTTGTTTTTTCTACGCATCGTCCGTTAACCAATAGCTGGTGTGGTCCGCAACTGGGTCGTTCAACGCATACCCCGTTAACCAAATAAGTATTACCCGTGCAGAATATTTGACATTTTCCGTTTACTAACCGTTCGTTTGGTCCACACCTTGGTTTTTCTACGCATTCGCCGTTAACCAAATAAGTATTTCCCGTGCAAAATATTTCGCATCGTCCGTTAACCAGTCTTTGATTGGGACCGCATGTCGGTCTTTCAACACACACGCCGTTAACCAAGTAACTATTTCCCGTACATACCAAAGGTGTGGTCACGTACTCGCATTTTCCGTTTATTAATTGCTGATTGTAACCGCATTGGGGAACCGTTGGTGTTGTTGTCACAGGCACGCATTTTCCGTTAATTAGATGTTCGTACGGCGCACAATACGGCGTGGGTGTAGGTCTGGTGACGCACTGTCCGTTAACCGCGTAAGTATTTCCCGTGCATACCAATTCGCACCTACCGTTAACGAGACGTTGATTTGGTGCGCAAGTAACTTGTCTTTCCACACATTGTCCGTTGACTAGGTAAGTGTTTCCTGTGCATACCAACTCGCATTTTCCGTTGACTAAGCGTTGATTAGCTCCGCAAGTGATCTCTCTTTCAACGCATCTTCCGTTAACTAGATAAGTATTTCCTTTGCACACTAACTGACATTTTCCGTTAACTAACCGCTGATTGGGACCACAGGTGATTTCTCGTTCGACACATCTTCCGTTAAAAAGATAAGTGTTTCCTGTGCACACCAGCTCACATCTTCCACTTACTAAGCGCTGATTGGGGCCACATGTGACTTGTTTTTCCACACATTTTCCGTTAAACAAGTAAGTGTTTCCCGTGCAAACTGGGAACGGTATCCGCGGTGTTGTGTAAGTGTAACCAGTGGTTTCAGGTATAGGTGTGGTTCTTGCGACGCATTGTCCATTGAATAGGTAAGTGTTTCCTGTGCATTCTAACTGACATCTTCCGTTAACGAGACGTTGATTTGGTGGGCAAGTAACTTGTCTTTCCACACATTGTCCGTTGACTAGGTAAGTGTTTCCTATGCATACCAACTCGCATTTTCCGTTGACTAAGCGTTGATTGGCTCCGCAAGTGATTTCTCTTTCTACGCATCTTCCGTTAACAAGATAAGTGTTTCCCGTGCATATCAGCTGACATCTTCCGTTAACTAAGTGTTGATTAGGCCCACAAGTGATTTCTCTTTCCACGCATCTTCCGTTAACAAGATAAGTATTTCCTGTGCACACCAGCTCACATATTCCACTTACTAAGCGCTGATTGGGGCCACATGTGATTTGTTTTTCCACACATTTTCCGTTAAACAAGTAAGTGTTTCCTGTGCAAACAGGGAACGGTATGCGCGGTGTTGTATATGTATAACCCGTGGTTTCAGGTATAGGTGTGGTTCTTGCGACGCATTGCCCATTGAATAGGTAAGTGTTTCCTGTGCACACTAACTGACACCTTCCGTTAACGAGACGTTGATTTGGAGCGCAAGTAACTTGTCTTTCCACACATTGTCCGTTGACTAGGTAAGTGTTTCCTGTGCATAACAACTCGCATTTTCCGTTGACTAATCGTTGATTGGCTCCGCAAGTGATTTCCCTTTCAACGCATCTTCCGTTAACTAGATAAGTATTTCCTGTGCACACTAACTGACATTTTCCGTTAACCAACCGCTGATTGGGACCACAGGTGATTTCTCTTTCAACACATCTTCCGTTAACAAGATAAGTGTTTCCCGTGCATATTAATTCACATCTTCCGTTAACTAAGTGTTGATTAGGTCCACAAGTGATTTCTCTTTCCACGCATCTTCCGTTAACAAGATAAGTGTTTCCTGTGCATATCAGCTGACATCTTCCGTTAACTAAGCGTTGATTAGGTCCACAAGTGATTTCTCTTTCCACGCATCGTCCGTTAACAAGATAAGTGTTTCCTGTGCATATTAATTCACATCTTCCGTTAACTAAGCGTTGATTAGGTCCACAAGTGATTTCTCTTTCCACGCATCTTCCGTTAACAAGATAAGTGTTTCCCGTGCATATTAATTCACATCTTCCGTTAACTAAGTGTTGATTAGGTCCACAAGTAATTTCTCTTTCGACGCATCTTCCGTTAACGAGATAAGTATTTCCCGTGCATATTAATTCACATCTTCCTCTAACTAAGTGTTGATTGGGACCACAAGTGATTTGTTTTTCCACACATCTTCCATTAACCAGATAGGTGTTTCCTGTGCATATTGGGAACGGTATTTTTGGTGTTGTGTAAGTATAACCGGTGGTTTCAGTTGTTGGTATTGGCGTAGTCCTTTCGACACACTGACCATTAAATAGATAAGTGTGTCCTGTGCATACTAACTGGCATCTTCCGTTAACTAAGCGTTGGTTTGGTGCGCAACTAACTTGTCTTTCTACACAACGGCCGTTAACCAGGTATGTGTTTCCGGTGCATGTTAGTTCACATCTTCCGTTAACTAAGCGTTGATTTGGGCCACAAGTGATTTCTCTTTCCACGCATCTTCCGTTAATTAACTGTTGATTTGGTCCGCAAGTTATTTCACGTTCAACGCATCTACCGTTAACTAGATAAGTGTTTCCGGTGCATATCAACTGACATCTTCCGTTAACTAAGCGTTGATTAGGGCCGCAAGTGATTTCTTTTTCCACGCATCTTCCGTTAATTAATTGCTGATTCGGTCCGCAAGTTATTTGACGTTCGACGCATCTACCGTTAACTAGATAAGTACTTCCTGTGCATATCAGCTGACATCTTCCGTTAACTAAATGTTGATTAGGGCCGCAAGTAATTTCTTTTTCCTCGCATCTTCCGAGAATTAATTGCTGATTCGGTCCGCAAGTTATTTGACGTTCGACGCATCTACCGTTAACTAGATAAGTATTTCCCGTGCATATCAGCTGACATCTTCCGTTAACTAAATGTTGATTGGGGCCACAAGTGATTTCCTTTTCCACGCATCTTCCGTTAATTAACTGTTGATTTGGTCCGCAAGTGATTTGACGTTCAACGCATCTACCGTTAACTAGATACGTATTTCCTGTACATATCAGCTGACATCTACCGTTAACTAAGCGTTGATTAGGGCCGCAGGTGATTTCTTTTTCCACGCATCTTCCGTTAATTAATTGCTGATTCGGTCCGCAAGTTATTTGACGTTCAACGCATCTTCCGTTAATGTATTGTTGGTTTGGCCGGCAAGTTGTCGGTGGTAGGTAAATATAACCCGTAGTTTCCGTAGGCGTGGGTGTTGTTGTTTCGACACATCGTCCATTATATAGATATGTGTTTGGCGTACATTGTAGTTCGCATCTGCCGTTAACTAAGCGTTGATTGGGGCCGCAGGTGATTACTTTTTCCACGCATCTTCCGTTAATTAATTGTTGATTCGGTCCGCAAGTTATTTGACGTTCAACGCATCTACCGTTAACTAGGTAAGTATTTCCTGTGCATATCAGCTGGCATCTTCCGTTAACTAAACGTTGATTAGGGCCGCAAGTAATTTCTTTTTCCTCGCATCTTCCGAGAATTAATTGCTGATTCGGGCCGCAAGTTATTTGACGTTCGACGCATCTACCGTTAACTAGATAAGTATTTCCTGTGCATATCAGCTGACATCTTCCGTTAACTAAATGTTGATTAGGGCCACAAGTGATTTCCTTTTCCACGCATCTTCCGTTAATTAACTGTTGATTTGGTCCGCAAGTGATTTGACGTTCAACGCATCTACCGTTAACTAGATACGTATTTCCCGTGCATATAAGCTGACATCTTCCGTTAACTAAATGTTGATTAGGGCCACAAGTGATTTCCTTTTCCACGCATCTTCCGTTAATTAACTGTTGATTTGGTCCGCAAGTGATTTGACGTTCAACGCATCTACCGTTAACTAGATGCGTATTTCCTGTACATATCAGCTGACATCTTCCGTTAACTAAGCGTTGATTAGGGCCGCAGGTGATTTCTTTTTCCACGCATCTTCCGTTAATTAATTGCTGATTCGGTCCGCAAGTTATTTGACGTTCAACGCATCTTCCGTTAATGTATTGTTGGTTTGGCCGGCAAGTTGTCGGTGGTAGGTAAGTATAACCCGTAGTTTCCGTAGGCGTGGGTGTTGTTGTTTCGACACATCGTCCATTATATAGATGTGTGTTTGGCGTACATTGTAGTTCGCATCTGCCGTTAACTAAGCGTTGATTGGGGCCACAGGTGATTACTTTTTCCACGCATCTTCCGTTAATTAATTGTTGACTCGGCAAGCAAGTGATTTGACGTTCTACGCATCTTCCATTAACTAGATAAGTATTTCCTGTGCATATAAGTTGACATTTTCCGTTTATTAAGCGTTGATTGGGGCCGCAGGTGATTTCTTTTTCCACGCATCTTCCGTTAATTAATTGTTGATTCGGCCCGCAAGTGATTTGACGTTCTACGCATCTTCCATCAACTAAATAAGTATTTCCTATGCATATAAGCTGACACTTTCCGTTAACTAATCGTTGATTGGGGCCGCAAGTGATTTCCTTTTCCACGCATCTTCCGTTAATTAACTGTTGATTTGGTCCGCAAGTGATTTCACGTTCCACGCATCTACCGTTAACTAGATAAGTATTCCCTGTGCATCTCAGCTGACATCTTCCGTTAACTAAACGTTGATTAGGGCCGCAAGTGATTTCTTTTTCCACGCATCTTCCGTTAATTAATCGTTGATTCGGCCCGCAAGTGATTTGTCGCTCAACGCATCTTCCGTTAACTAGATAAGTATTTCCTGTGCAAATAGGTTCGCATCTGTTATTAACTAGTCGCTGGTTCGGTCCGCATGTAACGGGTGGTGGGGAAGGTTTTTCGATGCATTGTCCGTTATACGAATAAGTATTACCTGTACATATCAACTCGCACCGGCCGTTAACTAGTCGTTGATTAGGTTGACATTTCGTTATCGGCACGCAACGTCCGTTCACGAATTGTTCGGTGATTTTACATCTCGGAGGTGGCGGAATGTAGCCGTTCGTTGTCTCGGTGGGTGGCGTCGTCGTTCCGTAAGGTGGAAGGTAGTCCGGTCCTTTTATGGTCGAACCGAATCGGACGTTGTTGTCGAAAATTGTGTCGCTGTAATCGATCGTGCTCGAAAACAAGCCGTTTTGTCCGACTTCTCTCGGCTTTAAAGTTGTCGAGATTACGTTGAAAGCGGAGCCGGATTCGCCGGCGGAATGCACGTCGGGTTTGATGTCTTGTCCGTTGGGTGGGATGTGGATCAGGCCGGAGCCAGTGGTACCGGAAAGTTTGAACGGAGAGCCGGGGACGGAAGTTTTTCCGGCCGTTATTCCGGCAAAGCCGTTAGATGAAGTGAAACTGTGGCTGAAGCCTTGACTACTGAAGAGACCTCCAGACGCGTGTTTGGACAACTGACAGCATATCTCTGTGTGTGGCTCGCAGACTTGTATCTGAAAAATAAAATCGTTTAATTATGATTGATTTGTGAATAGTTGAAATAGATTTAATTAATTGTATACGTATATATATAATAAGTGTACCCTACACTCAGGGGGAAGGAGAAAAGAGATGAAGCTAATGTGGCGCTACCATGGTAGGAGATGATGTGAGACGTACAATACAATACAAGAATCGAAATATAAAAGAAACTACAAAACTTTGTGGAAGAGCAAAAAAATATTTGCTTGGTATGAATGTAAGAAGAAAAAAATTGATGGTTAATGTTGAAATTGTGGGTGAAAGATGTATAAGATAGATCACTAAGATGACATGACTCATACAGTACAATTTGTATGCCTTTGTTTTTATATAAAGGAATGAATTTCGCCAAAGGTCGGCATTACGGAGGTCAAAAACGTGATAGTACTCTTCAGAATGTTTTTTTTTTGCCGACACTTCCGTATATGGAAAGTTCACTCTCTAAGTTCGTTGTATAACACACATCTACTACGGTTTCGAATTGAAGTTAGTGTTTGTTGCAATTAATCTTTGGTCCTTTTATGTCTGCGAGGAAGATCGTTTGACCTTTACATTGTTGTTATGTAGAGAGTTTACAACATTTCTGATGGCGCACGATTCTTTCTATTGCATTGCGTATTAAAGATTTATTCTGATATTTATTGATAATCCGTTTGGTGGGTGGACAATTCGTAATAATTAGTAATTAGATTAAAATTTTACGTAAAAACTTATTTTCTGCGTCAAATCAGTTGACTTTGCAATTTTAATTAAACATAAAGAGAGGGAGCTTTTAACGTTTGTTTTTCGCAACTACAATTTCACTTTTGTGTCAGATTTGACAGTTTCTGTATTTTCTGCGTAAATCTCTGCATATTTATTTTTCTATCGTTTGTGTATCAAAATTATTTGAAATAAAAAATACAAATTTATTATGTAGGCAAAAAGCTCAACATATAAATGTTGATCTTGCATTTAAAATAGCAATTAATTATAAAACAACAGGAGCTTTTATAATACGTTTAATTTCCTTTTTTGTCTAAATCACTTATGTGACCGAAATTGACAAATTTGACAGTTTCTGTATTTTCTGTGTAAAGCTTTCTATATTTAGTTTTACATTTTCTGCAATGTTATGCAATTAGATTTGTCTGAATGGGGGAGTTTGAATCAAAATATTTAATTAGATCTAAAGTAGCGCATACGTGGTTTAAAAATGGCAGCTTAAGCATTTTCTGCATAAAGCCCTCTTCATTGATTTTGCACAATTTATACATTAATAAATGTACCAATTTATTTTGCGAGGAAATAGCTCATTAAAAAATGTTGCTATCGCATTCTTACAGATTCTGTATGTTCTGCGTAAAACTCTGCACATGAATATGAATTTTTGTATTTTGTGTCACTTGTAAGCCATTAAAATTACCTTAAATTAAAAATTACCGTTATATTTTCTGTAGAATTATAAGCTTTACGGATATGAAGCTTTTACAATAAATAATTTTTCCCTGCACTGCTAATTATATTTGATGCATCAAATCTGGCGGCTTCTGTATTTTCTGCGAAAAGTTCCTGAACATAAATTTAGATATAATCAATTTTTATACAATTTTTATGATCAAATTGTTTTAATTTTATGAACTAATTTGGATGAAAACTTTCTGTATTTAAATTTATATTTTGTGCAATTTTCAGCTTTCAGATGAAAGTTTTTTTTGGGGTGGGGGTTAAAAAGTTAGTCTTAATGATAAAATCTAATTAATGAACTAATTGAAACTAATAAAAGTAAATAAATCAATCAACTTAATTAAATCTAAACGAACACATAAATAGTTTAAAAATGGCAGCTTAAGCATTTTCTGCATAAAGCTCATTTAATGATTTGGAATTAAAACTCCTAAAAACCAATATGCTTAATTGGTTTTTAATTGGTAATTTGATTTTAAGCAAAATTGATTTATATGAAAAAAACATCTGAAGTGATAAAAAGCTCATCCATACAGCTCAGCCATTTGCATTCAAAAATTATCTTTAATCACAGGAATGTATAGAGCTTTTACTTTCTGTATTTTTACGCAAAGCTTTTTTTTACATAAATTTTTAGTGCAATTTATTTTGTTAAAATTGTTTAATATTTAACAACGTATGCTGTGAATGTTGAAAGCTCGCCTCCTACAGGTTACTTAAAAGCAAGGGAACATATAACGCTTATCACATAATTCAAAAATATTGTACGTCAAATATCACAGTTACTATGTGTTTCTGTGAAACATTCATATTGTGCGACAAATTTATTAAGTTTTGATATTTTCTGCGTAAAGCTCTGCACATATTTTTTTCCTAATTTGTACACCGCAGAAATTGCTTTAAATTTATGAAATAATTTATTCAACATGACTTAACTATTAACACATTATCAAATCAGGCAGGTTATTTTCTACGTAAAGCTCGGTATATAAATCTTCAAATAGTAATTTATTCTGCGTGGGAAAAGAAAGTCTAACAAATAAATATTCACTTCACATACCAACAATTTAATTGGTCATATAAATGGTGCTTTACACATAATATGAAAATTAAGTGTTAATTTTCTGCGTAAAG
Source organism: Lethrus apterus (assembly GCA_018397195.1). NCBI lineage: Eukaryota > Metazoa > Arthropoda > Insecta > Coleoptera > Geotrupidae > Lethrus > Lethrus apterus. The sequence goes on along the minus strand of JAFFZR010018265.1, from coordinate 21,245 downwards.
CTCCGTGTTTTTTAAGTTTATTAATCAGTTTATTTTGTGAATATTCTTTGTATTGTTTTCTGTAATAAGTTTGTAAAAGTTTCTGAAAGAAATTCAAATATCTGTTTACATTTAATTTCTGTGAAAAGTTATGTTATGCTATGTTTTTTTGACAAATTAGTTTGTCCAAAATAAAAAAAATATAGTAGTGGTTTTGCAAGCATTTTTGATGATTTGTTACTGTAGATTAATTTCAAACACCCACAAAAATATAACACAAAAAATTTATTGTTAAAACTGAAGGATCTTTATTTAAATTGTTTATTTTCTGCTTTGCACACGAATTGTAATAAAATAAAATATATATTTCTGCGAGTAATTCACTTAGAATTAATTTAAAAAAATATGTATTTTTTATTGTTTGTTCTTTGTTTCTGCGAAAAGCTCACACAATATCCACTTCGATATAATAAATCGTAAAGGTTGAAAAATGCGCTTTTGTTTGAGAATTCAGGTTAGCTTACATAACGTGTTTTCTCTCGATAGGGGGCGTAGGAAGAAAGTTTAGCATCTTCGTCCTTGACTTTGCGATGAGAGTGAAAGCGCACATGTTACAGAATATTTGATTTTAGAAAGTTGTTGTTCTGCGATAATTTGTTATGTTATTATCTTATTAATTAAAAGACCAATCGAGTTGGCCATTTTTGGACATCGATCGCTTCTGTATCATTAATTTAACGTACGTCAAAGATGATTCAATCACCAATATATTTATTGCTAAACGGCCGTTACGCAACGCAAGCGTTGGCGTATTCTCTCAAAACGGAGTGACCCTTTCAACGCGACGGGGTCGAGAGGTTATGTATTATTTGATCTTCGGTTTTGTAACGCCGTAAGGAAACAATCGACTCGACCCGTCGACTGCTATGTGGTTTACCTTTTGTTTTCGTCGGCGTTGACGTGCTAGTAAAAAGCTACCTGGTTTTGTGTACCTTGAAATAACATTGCGTAACGTCACGTATGAATTATTTAAATAAACTTCGCAACGTCTTCGCGTCTAATTTGCATAAATTTAATGGTTTTCTACCGTGATTTTGTATCATAGAAGTATAGTCGAATTTTTTGTTTGATTTATTAATAATTCTGGGTTAAAAATTGGCTAATTATCTGTCTGAAAATCTCATTTTGTTTAAATTCTGCCAAAAGCTCATATTTGGAATTTTATACAACAGTTCTTTTGTTTGCTTTTTAACTTTACTAGGTTCGTTTAATTTCATAACAAATTAAAAATTAAAATTCTGCGAAAGCTCTTATTTTTTATTGCTTATTATGCGTTTATTCGACATAATTTTCTACAAAAACGTATTTAACAAAATGTCATAAAATTAACAGCATTTCTGCGAGTATGCTCATGTTTTTTATGTATCCTTTCTTGTGTTTTGAAAATTATTTTTTACATAATTTCTCATATAGCTTTTGGCAGAAAAAATAAAACAAAGGGTTTATACTTATTCCTTCAGTGATGAAAGAATTTTCAAATTCTACAGAAACAAAAATGTAATTACTGACAAAATTCGTCGTTTTCTGAAACAATTTATAACTTACTATACAATGTTTACGCAGAAAGATTAACAATTCATTAGCTTTGCCAGATGTCCTTATTTTTTTTAAATTTGGCAGAAATATAAAATAACACGAGTTTGTTTCGTTGAATATCCACCTCACCCTTGATGTTGAAGTTAAAGTTTAAATTCTGCCAAAAGCTCATGTTTTATACAACAGTTCTTGGAAACAAAAAGGGTTTGTTTGTTTTTTTAATTCAATAGTTGAATGTAATTTTTTCGCAATTGAAAAATTAAAATTCTTCGAAAAGCTCGTTTGTTAAAATGTTTATTACCCGTTTCTGTTTGTTTGTTTAAATTACCCAAAAAGATTTGACATTTTTTTTATTTAATCAATAAAATAAATTAAGAGAACAGTATCAAAAAGATACTATTTTTAAGTTTTTTATTATAAAAATTGGCTGAAATGTCTGCATCGATAGAATAAGTAGTTTTTATGTTTATTATTTTAAATATCTTTGTATGTAATTTCTCAAAACAAATGAGCTTTTGACAGAAACACTAAAACAAGTTGTTTATATTTAGTTCTTCTATGATGAAAGCGTTTTCAAATAATTTAGAAACAATAATGTTATTACTAGCAAAATACATCGTTTTTCTTAAACAATTTTTAACTTACTACAATGTTTACGCAGAAAGCCTAACAACTGAATTTCATTAATTTTTTTAAGTTCGATAGAAATAAAAATAACTCAAGTCGATTTTTGTAGGGTTCGTTGGGTAGGAAATCTTGACGTCGATTTTAAAGTTTAAATTCTGCAAAAAGTTCATGTTTAGAATTGTATACAAAAGTTCTTGGAAACGAACTAACTTAATAATGTTTGTTTTTTATTTGAATAGTTTGGTGTAATTTCCTCACAATTGAAAAAGTAAAATTCTGCGTAAAGCTCGTTCTTTTTTAATGTTTATACGCCTTTCTGTTTGCTTAAAATCGCCTAAAATTTTAAAATTACAATTCTAATGAGAACTGTCTTCTGAATTTAGAAAACATTATTTAACCAATAAAATAAATTATGAAAACATTTTTAAATTGTTACTAAAAAAGAAATTTCCGCACTGATAGAATGGGTTAATGAATTTCTGAATATATTCGATTTAAGTAGTTTTTATATTATTATTTTAAGTATATTTTGTGTTTTTTAAAGACTATTTTTGTAATTTCTCACAATAACTTGAGCTTTTGGCAGAAAAAATAAAACAATGTGTTGAGACTAATTTCTTTTGTGATGAAAGAGGTTTCAAATTCTACATAAATAGAAATGCAATTACTAACAAAACGTTTTGTTGTGATTTTTAATTTATAACAATGATTACGCAGAAAATTTAGCACTTTAGGAATTTTGCCATCTATCCTTTTTTTTAATATGGCAGAAATATAAAATAACGCACAAGTCGTTTGTTTAGTTGAGTGTCCATGTCAAAGTTTGATATCGATTTTAAAGTTTAAATTCTGCCAGAAGCTCGTGTTTATAGCTTTATACAACAATTCTTGGAAACAAGAAAATATAGAAGGTTTGTTTTTTAACTTGACAATTGAAAATTTAAAATTCTGCGAAAGCTCCTTATTTTTTAATGTTTATTATGCGGTTATTAAATACAATTTTCTACAAAATGTCATACACTATCAGTATTTCTGTGAATAGCTGATTTATTTAAATATATATTATATTCAGCACATTTTTTAGTAACAATTTAAAAATGTTTTCATAATTTATTTTATTGGTTAAATAATGTCGAATTTTCTAAATTTCAGAGGCAGTTCTTATTAGAATTGTAATTTTGAAATTTTGGGCCAATTTAAGCGAACAGAAAGGCATATAAACATTTAAAAAAAAAGGAGCTTTACGCAGAATTTTAATCTTTCAATTGCGAGGAAATCACGCCAAACTATTCAAATAAAAACAAACATTAAGTTTTTTCGTTTTTAAGAACTTTTGTGTACTATTTTAAATATGAACTTTTGGCAGAATTTAAACTTCAAAATCAACATTTCGTGCCCATCTAACCCTACAAAAGTCGACTTGAGTTATTTTTATTTCTAACAAACTTAAAAAAATTGAGCACAGTTTATACAATTTGTCGGTTGTTAAGCTTTCTGCGTAAAATTAACGCTTTAACTAGATTTTGCAAATTTTTCATTAAAAATGTTAATTTTTATACAGAAAATTACCTTTTTGGAAGATGGTACACATTTTAAGTTTTTAAAGAAAAACTAGAATGCAGAAGTTTTTTTAATTCTTTTAAAAATACATTTTAAAGGAAAAATTATTATTTTTGAACAAATCATCCTTCAAATTTATGGATTTCAAAAATTCATAATTTGAAAAATTCTCAATTTCTCGAATATTAAAAAAATCCTTAAATTTAAATATTTGCAAAATAATAATTTGAGAAATTTTTTTTTTAAATCAATTTATTTTTACTATTATCGTTTTCTAATGGAATCTAGCGAACATCCTTGACATTTAAATTCAAATTACGAACATGTTACGCATAAAAAAGGCTCCACGCCTTTCATATCGAAACATCATTATTATACATAAACACGTGGCTATTTACATTATTTTAATTTTACAAAAAGATACAATTAATGAGACACCTGTACGCACGGCGTTTACAACTTTCGCCTCAAGTGTATTGACACAAATATTTAGTGCCAGTTAATTGGCATTCAATGACGAAAATTTCTTAACATCCTTCAATGCTATTTCATTCTTGTGCTAGATGCTACAGTATAATAAAAAACGTCGAAAATATTTTTTTTTTCCTAAAAACCGACACAAATTAGCGTTAACGCTTCTTCATAGTTCGAAAGTAGTTTCTCACAAGGTAAATGCTAAAATATTTAACATTTATAACAAATACCGCATATTAACTCCGATAAAAGCGAAGAATTACGATGGTATTTGTTGAATGGTTGCTCAAAATTTATTGCCTCCGACGTCGCATTAAGAGGAATCGATTGCGAAATTCGTCTTCGATGAGAATCGAAAGCGTTACGAAATTTAATTAAGTTTAAACAACGACACGTCAACAAAGAGTTTTCTTGACACCTTTTCACGCTGATTTAATAATTTATCTATAATTTGATACCCAATACGTCATACGAGTAAAACTTGCGGTTATCTTCGAGCGTTTACAGATCAAGGACTAGTTTCGGGTGTTACTCCTCTTCAGTTCCATCTATTAATCAAAAATGATTAGAGTCTATTTGATGAAACAAATTTTACAATTCCTAATCCCTATTGCGTCCCACGTTGCGACTCTTAACAAAAGAAATTGCGCAAAATATAAGTTTATATAAAGAAAGCTTTGCGTAAAAATACAGAAAGTAAAAGCTCTATATATTTCTGCGATTAAAAAAATTGATTGCATATGGCTGAGCTGTGTGATGAGCTTTTTATCCCTACAGATTTTTTTCACTTAAATCAATTTTGTTACAATTTGCTCAAAATCCTAACAAAGCCAATACGAGCTTTCATTCTACATTGAATTATCCATTAACTCAATATGAAACAATTGATCATAGACGATACACAACTTATGTACAGGAGTTTTAAGCAGAAAATATAAAAGCTGCCATATTTGTCACAAGAAATCGAATTGCAGAAAAAATATTTACAAAAATTTAGTGTAAAATAAATTGATAGGTATAATTTATTTTCGCAGAATAAATAAATTTTTTATTTAAAACAATTTTGGTGGCTTTCCAAAATTTACATTTAAAAACATGTTACACAGAAAATACAGATTTTGCAAAACTTCGAATTCAACGCCAACATTTATAGGAGCTTTCGAGGAGCTTCCGATCCTACACAGAAGACAAAGATTTTTTCAGAAAATATAGAAGCCTTCAAATTGAAAGCATAAAATTTGTAACGTGTAAACCACATAATTTTTGAGCCCAAAATTTATTCAACAAATCATTCTCCCTGCACGCAGAAATTAGTTGATAAATTTAAAATATTTTTTATGGATTACATGTGCAAGTTCCAAATTTATAAAGACAGCTTTGTACAGAAAACATCGAAGCTGCTGCTATTTTTCACATTGACATTTTTTTAATTTTCTGTAAAAGCTCCATCTGTTCCTTTTCTATGAGGTGTCAGGCAACGTTAAAGCCAACATGCGTAGTTTTCATTCCAAATTTTTAAATGAGCTTTATACAGAAAACGCTTAAGCTGCAATTTTTAAACCATTTATTCGTTTATATTTAATTAAATTTATTGGTATATTTACTTTAGTTTCAATTAGTTTATTAATTAGATTTCATCATTACGACTAGCTTTTAACCCCCCACCCCAAGGACAACTTTCATCACTGAAAATATCCAAGTTAGTTTATAAATTTAAAACAATTCGATCATAACACTTATATATAAATTGCATAAAATCCAAATTTATGTTCAGGAACTTTTCGCAGAAAATACAGAAGCCAGATTTGATCCATCAAATATAATTAACAGTGCAGGGAAAAAATAATTTATTGTAAAAGCTTCATATCCGTAAAGCTGTTTATTCTACACAAAATATAATGGTAATTTTTAATTTAAGGCAATTTTAATGGCTTACAAGTGACACAAAATACAAAAATTCATATTCATGTGCAGAGTTTTACGCAGAACATATAGAATCTGTAAAATTTTGAATGCGATAGCGACACATTTTGATGAGCTTTTTCCTCGCAAAATAAATTGGTAAATTCATATATGTATAAATTGTGCAAAATCAATGAAGAGAGCTTTACGCAGAAAATGCTTAAGCTGCCATTTTTAAACCATGTATGCATTTTTAGATCTAATTAAATATTTTGATTAAAACTCCCCCAGTCAGACGAATCTAATTGCACAATATTGCAGAAAATGTAAAATTAAATATAAAGCTTTACACAGAAAATACAGAAACTGTCAAATTTGTCAATTTCGGTCGCATAAGTAATTTAGACGAAAAAATTAAATGTAATAAAAAAGATCCTGTTGTTTTATAATTAATTGCTATTTTAAATGCAAGATCAACGTTTATATGATGAGCTTTTATCCTACGTAATAAATCTGTATTTTTTATTTCAAATAATTTTGATACACAAACAATGGAAAAATAAATGTGCACAGAACTTTACGCAGAAAATTCAGGAAAATAAATGTTAAAAGCTTCACTAATGCATCTGTTTGTGTTTAATTAAAATTGCAAAGTCTGATTTGACGCGGATAATAAGTTTTCACGTAAAATTTTAATCAAGTTACTAATTAGCCGAATATTTTGGCCGTCAACAAGGCTATTAATAACACCTTCTATGCGTCGCGTTCTTCCGCGACATTAGATATAATAAAAATGTTTATTATGCCACACAAATATATTCAATGCATAAATATCTGATCATTTAGAAAGTAGTCTTTACGTTTTAAGGCTGTAGGCTAGTTTAATTCATTTTTTTTTTTTTTTAAATCCGGTAGAATGTTTAAAATCATTATTAATTAAAACGACATCGATTGATGTTCTAAAGTAACGGTTGCGCTGTCTCCCTCCGCCACTGGCTGCTCACCTTCAAAAGAAATTTCGACGGAGTCTGGAGGAAAAAACCTACGCGTATAATGATCCAGGTGGTATTTATGAGCAAACGAAAAATCATTTACCTTGAATGCATAATATAACGTATTAGAAAATGAAATGAAATGTCAGATGAGCAAACCGTACTTAACATAAATATCGTGAATCACATTTTATACGAACAATGAACACGTTATGTCACCGATCGATTAATATCGAAAGCTACTTTTTTCTCGTATGGAATTCCATTAAAATCTTTTCATTGTTTTCTATTATTTTTGTCATGCGGATCAGAATTATGGACAACGGCGAAAAGGCAAAGAAATAAAATGACATCGAGATGAGATTCTTAAAGAAAATAGAAATGAAATTTTCCATAACGGCGCTATTCTACATTTCTACACACATTTTTTTATGCTTTTTGTCTTTATATTTTTGTCTTGTTTCTTTATTTTCCAGATATTTATGTTTTTAAAAAATGTTTAATCCACATAATAACCTATTATCGCAATCTGATTGTTCCCTTTGAAGTACTCTTGCATTTGATGTTCTCTCACATTTATTACCTTATTTCTATTTTTGTTTTCATCATCTTTCGCCAAACGAATCTAGTTTGTTTCTATAGTCATATTTTTTTCGATTTGTTTACACATCTTCCTAGAATACCCTTAACATTTTCTTCATTCATATTTATCTTTTTTTTTTCTTTTCTTGAGCGTGCAACCAATTAAAACGCAAGTTGTGCAATAAAATATATATAAGTAATAAATATATTTTATTGCACAACTTGCGTTTTAATTGGTTGCACGGTCAAGAAAAGAAAAAAAAAGATAAGTATTCTATCAACCAAGAATTTGACACTAATAATATTTCATTCATATTATCATCCTGTGATGAAAACGATTATAATTATAATAATTTATTTTCTTTGTATTATTTATTAGTAAGTTCGTCTTTTTCTGCTTTCTGTTCATAATTAAGCCTTTTTGACCGCTTAGATTCTTAATTTTTTCAATATTTTTTCCTCATCCACGATTCTTGTTTTGTTCGATTAGTTAAGATTGGTTAAGGTTGTGTTGGTTTAGGTTAGGTCTACTTTCGAAACCTGAACCGTTCTAATTTAAATGTGATATTGAACAATGGGAACATTGAATTTAATGTGTTTTTGTTGTTTGGGTGTAAATGAATTAGGTGGTATGCCAGTCTTGAAAATTTAATTTAATTATAAATATAAATTTTGTTAAATTTTGTAAAATAATTTATTTATAAACTAATGGTTTACCCATTTTTAATTTTAAAATTGATTAATTTTTAAAATGTAATCTATTTTGATGGTGTACTAATTTTTTTTTGTGATGGAAGCATTAAAGAAATTTTAAAAAAATCATCAGGGCAGATTTTGAAACCAGACAAATTTCAGTATAAATTTCATAAAACAATTCATTTATGAATTAATTGTGTACTCATTTCTAATTTTAATTTTTAAAATCTAATTTATTTATTTTGATGATGTACTAAGTTTTTTGTGATGAAAGCATTAAAGAAATTATAAAAAAATCATGACGATTTTCATTTTCAATTTTAAATTTAATTAACTTTTATCGAGTTGTGTTTTTTAATTTATTTACCGCAGTATTTATTATTTATACGAAGAAATTTGCAGGAAATCATAGAAATTCGTAAATTTTTTGAAAATGTCTGTATAATAATAAAAAACGTCGACGTCTAGGTATTACAATTTGCTGGTATACCCAATTTGCTTTTAAAAAACGAACATATTTCAAGATCGTTCAACCGTAGGTACCCTTTTCATGGATTAATTTGTTAATAAATATACAAAGGCTTAGAAAAAATTATAAAATTGTGGGTATTCCCACAAACACGTATGTCATACATTCGGTAATTGACTAACAAAGATCTATTTAGGTTACATAACTCTAGAAGAAATTTTCTGGTGTACCCAAAGCGGACGTGGAATATCCCACGCTTTCGATAATTGAAACGAATTATCAAATCGCCAAATCTGACTTTCCTTTCATGCAAAAGAAACGTGCAATTACCGAGATGGTATGTGTCGAGGGGGGTACAATCCATACACAAATGACTTTCAGCTCACATAATTTGGAGAACAATGGCATTACGCCGATCGTCGGCAATCGAAGAGGATGTTGCCGACCTTGACTTATGACATAAGACAACCTTACTTCGTGCGTTTGAGATTCGACCGTTTTGGGCACGCCGACAATCGAAATCTAAGGTCGTCCCAAATGCCAAATTCCACAATCGTCGAAAATGTCAAATTGTGCACGAACCTTGAAAGTATTTTCAAAAATTTTGGCAAATCTCGACGGATAAAAAAATTGCGTACAACACGATGTAAGAAATGTGCTGCGTACAATTATGAGTTTATGGCTTTGCCGCGAGGTCTTTCCTATTTTTAAAACAGGATTTAACGGAACGTATATATATATATATATACGTATTTATTTAAGATCGTGAAGGCGAATGGTTTATGATATAATCAACCTGAATAACAAACAGCAGTACAATGTGGTTCTAACACACGTTTATAATTTGTTTAAATTACTACGAGATTTAAAACTTTCAGTAATATTCAGTTGCTCAGTAATTTCAGAATTAAGTAGATCAATTGTTTAAAATCGCCTTGAAGTGAAAGGTATATCGCCTAAAAATTGTAATTTACAATTGCTATATTTACAGCGGAACTGATGACTTCAGTAACTGATGAGTTAGATGATTATTCAAAAATTGAATTCATGTGACCTCCAATTGTTTCTATGAAATAACTGCATACTACGCATATGCGGATAGCTCAAGGGCGTTACTGATGACTTCAGTTATCGAAAATTAGCCAATTGAACTTGCCCATTTCTAATAAAACAAATCTCCTTTTAAGCAAATAGACCAAAATTAAAATTGTTTGTATATCTGAATGCCAGTTGGAAAGAATTCCATAAAAGGGCCCATTGGGTCTAAGAATTCTGTCGTGATTTTATGAGAAAATCATAGTAAAAGCACCGAGAAAGATTTTCAGATATAAAATGCGTGCGATTTTTTGTTTTATTAGTAAACGTTAATAAATATTCTTTGCGGATCTGATGAATTCAGAAACTGAGAAATCAGAAAATTATTCAAAAATTGAGTTTATGTGATTTCCAATTATTTATACGAAATAAGCTGCACATGTAGATAGCTGAATGGCGTTACTGATGACTTCAGTTATCGAAAATACGCTAACTTAACGTGCCCACGAATTAATTTTTAATAAAACAAATTTCCACTTCCATCAATTAATTGTAATTATTTGATGTCTGAATAAGAATGTTATAAAGAGAAAATGGCAGTATAAATAGTGAGAACGATTTTGATATTTTTTCAAAGAATCTTCGAAGTACCAAGAAAAAGAATGGATAGAAGTGTAAGCGTTAGTTGGATTGAAAAGGAGAAAGAATCATCAGTAATAAAATTAGATGGGGAAACATGGACTCGATTAAAGATTATGGAATCGTGGAAGAGAAGGATGGAAGGTCTGCGAAGATCGAGCAAAAATAAGAGAAGAAAACGGGGAGAACATTTCGAATTCATCAATGAAGCAAAAAGTAAAAGAGGAAGTAATATGAAGGAAACACAAAGCTGAGAGAGAAGAATATATAATCGTAACGAAATTGCAATTGGGCAAGGACAAGAAGGACGAAGTCGAAGAATTCTTTCTGAAAAAAGTTGGGATAGCCCGGCAGGCATCAGTCGTTCACAATCGCCGTACTGACGACGGGTATTAACCCAGAAACCAACGTAGGTTTGCGGATGTGAGCGATTAATGCAAATCGAACTCGTGGAGTCCATGACATCAAAAAAGGGACAAAGAGGAAAAACATGAAGTTGTTGAGATTAAAAAATTGGGGAGACAGAGGTGCTATTAAGGCGAGAACAAAAGCTAAGGGGAGGGAAATTAACATCGACGACTGTTGAGGAGAAGGAAGGAAACCAACGTAGGTGCGATTAATGCAAGTCGAGCTCGTGGAGTCCATGAAGGATTACTTAAAAAAAGGGACAAAGAAAAACATATTTTTGAGATTAAAAAATTAGGGAGATAAGGAGGTACTATGAATGCGAAAACAAAAGCTAAAGGGACGAAAACATCGACGATTTTTGAAAAGGAAGGAGAACCGAAGTGGGCGACAAAAGGGTCATGATTGATGACGTTTTCTGACGCGGAACGATAAGAAGGCAACCTTGAATCAAAAAACTGAACGAGGAGAAAAGTGGAAATGGGAATGGAGGAAATGGAGAACGTGGAAGAGGAAAATTAGAACAAAGTTTAGAGTCCAAATAAGAAGAAAATAAATAAATATTGTTGTATACATAATGAAGAGCAAACATTTATACTGATTTTACACAATATTCCAATATAAGTTTGCAAATCTTATTGAAGAATAAAATCGAACTGATGAACTGATTAGTTTGGCTTTCCAAGGCCTTTTGTATTGAAAAGCATAAAATGTGTGCTTATTTTTATGGGAGCATAACCTTGGGAGAGAATCAGAAATGATGGTAGAAAAAAAGTAATAACGTGGGATTATTACGAAGGATAAAAAATTAAGATGGGAATAGATTAGATAAATGAAACTGATTTAAAATAATTATTTTTCTAAAAAAAAGCAATGAGAAAATTTAGAACTGATGAACTGATTAGTTGTGAGATGGCTCTAGCCAAAATTTCATTTTTAATAATCTTTTATGAAGAGTTCTACTCCATGTATTATAAAGAATTCACAAATTATTTTTGATAATAAAAACAATGGAAAAATTTGGAGCTGATGAACTGATTAGTTTCGCTGTAAAATGACTAGCTAAAATTTTATTTGTAAGGGAGATAATTAATTATTTTTAGATCAGACGAAACACCACCGTAATATACGTTCACTTTTCTCCTCGTTAAATTTTTTGTTTCAAAGTTGAGTTTTTATCGCCCCGCGTCAGAAAACGTCATCGGTCTCTTTTTCTCGCCCACTTTGGTTCTCCTTCCTTCTTGTTAATTGTTAATTTCCGTCCCCTTAGCTTTTGTTTTCGTCTTCATGGTAAGTCCTAGTCCCCCCAATTTTTTATACTCGACAACTTCATGTTTTCTCATTTGTCCCTTTTTTGAACTCATTCTTCGTGGACTCCACGATCTAGACTTGCATTAATCATATCCGCAGACCTACGTTGGTTTCTGGGTTAATACCCGTCGTCAGTACAGCTACTGTGAGCGTGAGCTTGCCGGGCTTGTGACCTAACCCAACTTTTTTCAGGAAGAATTCTTCGACTTCCTCCAGTTCACTTGTTAGTCAAAAACTGACTAGAACTTGTTCAGAAATTTTTTTTAAACTGTAGACTTAAAAATAAATATTCTTGTAAGCTGATGAGTTCTGCCGTTCGATTTTATTACAAAGCTTCATTTCGACCTATTTCTGGACAAGAGTACGTTTTAAAAAATTAATCAAAAACTGATCTCAAATTATTGGCTTTGAACTTTTTTTTTTTTTGGGAAAATCCAAATGGAACAATACGTTTGAAAATTGTTCACAGTGTTTACCGACACGACACGCTGGTAACGTTTCTAAATTGAAAATTCTTTAAAACTTATAAACGATATTAAATTAAGGAAGAGGATACATGGGACTTCATAAGAAGGAAAAAAGGGAGACGAGAAATAGGGGACAAGAATATCGGCAGTGAAGAATGTGGAGGAGCTTCTAGGGTGAGGTGACGTTTTCGAAAAGCCTAAGGTGGCGAAGCGCTGCGAGGAGAAGGGAAGTCAAAAAGTGGAGAAGGAAAGTGGGATGAAATGCTGGTAGTGATAGGAAAAATGAAGAAAGGCTAAGCACCACGGGAAGACGGAATAGTCAGTGATGGGTGGCTAAATGCCACAAAAAATTCTGAAGATATTGAAAAAGATCTGGGGGGAAAACCAGGAGGGCGTAGAAAAGGGATAATATTATTGAAGAAAGAGGATAAAGACGGAGAACTATAAGAAACTCTCGCTAATGGATATGGCGTACAAAATATATGTGGGGTGTTAGGAGAGAGGTTGGAAAGGATGGGAAATTGAATATTACAGAAAAGTCAGTTTGGATTTAGAAGAGGAACACTTAGCCGGAAGAGAGATGGTGGCAAAGGAAAATGATAGCCATGTTCATAGATCTGAAGGCAGCGCTCAACATGGTAAATAAAAAGACGTGGACGTGGGGCTCATAAACACGATAGGAAGGATCTGCAGGGAAATATGGAATTTGGTCAAGGTGAGGGAAGGGTTTTACGAGGAATTCAACGCAGTTAGGGTGTTAAGACAGGGATGCCTGTTGATCTGGAGCTCGGGAAGTAATAAAAAGGGTGACATTGGGAAGGGGCAGAGTGTGGTCAGAGGATTTCACGCACAACATTGTGCACATGGCAGAGAGGATTGAAAGGATGAAGTGGACGAGCGAGAGATTTGGAAGATTCCTGGAAAAAAGGTGCCTGGAACTAAATGCCAAGAAGTGTTCAGAATAGGGGGTGGAAGAAGGAAATAAGTGAAGTTGAAATGGAAAGACGAGCTGGTTGTAGAAGTTAGATAGTGGATGTATCTAACAACACTAACGGAGACCATATGGAGTGGAAAGTGTTAAAGCATTTTAATGTATGGCGAGGAAGTTTGAGTGATTAAGGAATATAAACTCCAGAGATGGTTCAAAAGAACGCCAAGGTTGGAGAAATCGACGGCATACATAGTCCTCAATGAAACTGGGCAGGAGAAGATGCTTGTGGAAACAAGCAGGAGGACGGCGATGTGCGAGATGGAAGTGAGAGGGAGGATTAGAGAAAACTGGACAAGATTTTTCGTATTGAATTATATTGCACTGAATCTTTAACAAATAAACGACTTACCTCATCTGATTTATCTTGCAGTAGACCCTCGCCAAAATTGACAGTTTGACCATCTTTGTCACAGTTGCTTTTGGGCACGCAGATATACCCTTTTCCTTTGCAAGTTGATCCGTTGGACCCAATCGGATTCGTAACTGAAAATGGTTTCGGTTTTTTCCCAAAAGGTACGGCGGGTTGCACGCCCAAAAATCCATCGACCGCGTTGTTAATCTTCTGTCCGTTTCCCGTCGTGACTTGCCCATTAAAGAACGGGTTGGAATTTAAATCGAATTTGTGGGCGTTAAACGAACTGGTTCCGGTCACTTTTCCCCCGAAAAACGGATTGTGACTTAAATTTACGTCGGCTGCGCCTTCGACCGTTTTCGTTTTGCAATCGTCACCTTCGCAGGTGGTTATGACCGTTTGGGCCTTTCCGTCTTTACAAGCGGCTCCGCCGCAACTGCTGAACGACACGCCTTTAAATTGGCCGTTTAAAAAGGGATTGTCTTTGAGGTCGGCTTCGCCGAATTTGTGTTCGATTTTTGTCAACGAACCGGAAATTCCGCAACCGTTTTGATTGCATCCGTTTTGGGGTACGTTCGACGATGGCGGTAGACATTTGCCGCTCTGCGCGCATTTGCTAAATTGATCGTAGGCCTTTTTAAGTGGCGAGTTGTCGCCCATCCACCAGAATTCGTTCGGATTTTTTGAATTGAAGGTGCCGTGACCGGAACTTGACGAGAAACTGGATGATGAGAATGATGAGGATCCGGATAAGGAATTGATTGCGTTGGCGTTGGTGTTGGGTGGATGGGCGGTGCCTTCTAGGACGTGTTTGACATCGGCGTTTGCCAGCAAAGCCCAAATGGTCAATATCCCCACTATTGCTAGTGGCGACATCTTGATTTTTGACCTGAAACAATATATATTTTTTTAATTTTATGAATTTTGAAAATGCTGCAGTTTACTTAATTCCTAATTCCAATCATCTTTTAGAAGAAAGTTTATTATTAATTTTGTCGAAAAAAAATTACTTTCGGGGTCGTCGAACCCAATATAATTTAAGACTAATTCAACTCAATTCGGTTGAGTTGACTTAGATTAGCTATGGCTAAGTTGACTTGGATAGATTCGTCTAAAAGTTTCATATTCGTAAATACAGAACCGGCATCTTTGCGGATTTAGATTTGGTTTCAAACCAACTCTGATCTCTTTTATACAAATTGTATCAGAAGTAAATCTTGAAATTTATTGGGTAGAGCTGACAATAGACGAAATCGAAATTCGTAACTGGTTATTGTGAATTCATTATTTATTTTTTTTCCAATTTATATTTTGTTTAAATGTTAATAATGACGTTATCAATGGTCTTAAAAATTTTCATATAAATATTTTACCTAAAAGACAAAAACTTTCGGCCAAAATCGCCGACTTAGTCTAAAATAGTTCTTTTAATCGTTCTTATGCATAGAACCGGCATTCTTGCGGATTTCCATTTGCTCTCAACCCAATTGAAGGGGTTTTTAATCTTATTGAGCGAAATAGAAAATACATTTTTTTCAGAAAATATTAAGATTTTTAAAATTTAATATTTTCATAAAGCGTACGTTGTACATAAAATTAAAATTTTCGAAAATGTAATTTTCCCAAACTATCCGAGTATTTAATTCAACAAAAATATTATTTATATATTTTTTTAAACAAAATTTCTTTCTTTAAAAAATATTTATTAAAAAAAAAATTCGTCGTAAAATTAAAATATGTATTTAAATTAAAAATTTAAATTTTCTAAAAGATTTTAATTTTTCTAAAATGACTCATTTCCCCAAACTATCCGAGTATTTAATCAAACAAAAATATTATTTAAAATAGTTCTTTTAATCGTTCTTATGCATAGAACCGGCATTCTTGCGGATTTCCATTTGCTCTCAACCAAATTGAAAGGGTTTTTAATCTTATTGAGCGAAATAGAAAATACTTTTTTTCAGAAAATATTAAGATTTTTAAAATTTAATATTTTCATAATGCGTACGTCGTACAAAAAATTAAAATTTTCAAAAATGTCATTTTCCCAAACTATCCGAGTATTTAATTCAACAAAAATATTATTTATATATTTTTTAAACAAAATTTCTTTCTTTAAAAAAATATTTATTAAAAAAAATTACGTCGTAAAATTAAAATATGTAATTAAATTAAAAATTAAAATTTTCTAAAAGATTTTAATTTTTCTAAAATAACTCATTTTCCCAAACTATCGGAGTATTTAATCAAACAAAAATATTATTTATATATTTTTTTAAACAAAATTTCTTTCTTTAAAAAAATATTTATTAAAAAAAAAATTTCATCGTAAAATTAAAATATAATAAAAATTAAAATTTTCTAGATTTAAATTTTTCTAAAATGACACATTTTTCCAAACACTGTGAGCATTTAATTGAAAGAATATTATATACATTTTTTAAAAATTAGTTCGAATTAATTTGTTTTCCTTTAATAAAATTTTAAAAAAATGTAAAATTAAAAAAAATTACTGCTACACGTTTTGTGTGAACGTCGTACGTAAAAATAAAATTTTCTAAGAGGTCACATCAGCAATTTATTTAATTAAAAAGCTGATATTTTTTTTTAAATTAATTCAAAGATTTCCAAAAAAATATTTAATACAAATTTTATTTTTAATTTTTTTTACAGTTTTCGAACGCACCTCGTACTTCATAAGGTAAGTTTTTTAATTATTTTGACGCAATTATTTAAATGTAAGATAATGAGTCCCCATCAAAAATATAATTTGCTATTTTTATACCAAATTTTTTCACTCATGAATTAATTAATTTGCTTTCCTTGTAATTATTCATTAAACAATCGATTTGAGTAGTAAATCATTTCTTTCACATGAGAAACAAATGCATGAAGATCCGGGTTTGCCATGAAATAAAAAAAAATCTCGTCACACACACATTCATTGTCGATTGAAAATATTCATATGAGCGAGAGAGAGAGAGTGCAAAAAATGATAAAAGCATCCCAGGCGACCTTTAAGCAATTAACATAAATAGTTGATTTTTGTTTTCTTAATCGATGGGTAACGCTCGCTTGTTATAAAATATTACGAGTTTTGAGGTATTTTCAAACCAGGATGTTAGTTCTATTTGTAAAAGCGCACGAATAATATCCAAGTGGTTTACGATAATTTAATTTTAATGGTTAGTATGCCGTGAAAAATATTTACGATGACACCTTACGTGATAGCAAGCTAACAATTTTATTTTGACGTCATGTGGAAATTTTGATTTGTAATTTGAGAGAATGTTTTCAGTACATTTTTTTTATTTACATTTTTTTTCAATTTAATTATGTCACCAATTAACGAGTTTATTTTGTTTTATTTATTACTCATTGCACTTTTTCGCTGAACCTCGTATATGAGAAATTAAATAATGCGAAGCTATATTTGATAATATGTTAGATATATTATTTTTTTATTACATTTTGCAAAAAATCAACTAATTTTTTGCAAAATGTATAAATTTATATATATTTTGTAAAAAATCAAATAAATATAATAAATAAAATATTTTTTTTCTTTTTAATTTGCTTTTTTGAAATAATTTTTTTTGACTTTTACAACAGAAAAATAAATTGTAGAATGTTCTTAAAAAATATATATATTATTTGTTCCAAGTATATTAAAAATGAATGGGGTTCGAAAATGTAGTTAAAATGAAGGGGGCTCAAAGGTTTTAATACATTGTTTAGAAAAAAGCAAATTATTTTTTATAACCCTTTTCATAACCACAAAATTTGAATTGTTATTATTTGTTCATTGTACATTAAAAATGATGGGGTTTGTCATATATATGCCATACAAGATTTTTTTTTTTGAAATAGAAATACGATTTTAAATAATTAAAATTATAAATAATAAAAAAAAACAGAATTTTTATTAATATGTTTCCCAAAACATTCCGAAAATGTTTTCTTAGTTAATATTAATTCACGGGAAGGGGACGTTTTATAACTATTTTTTTTTTAAATTTTCGAAAACGACGTTTAAAATGGGAGATTTGTATTTTGGTCTTGGTACCCCGTCCATTAATACAATAAATAAATTTTTTAAATAATCGTAAACAAAATTTTTTTAAATGTTTTGATTATTTTCATAAAATTTGATTTTATTATTATTTGTACTTTGCATATAAAAATGAAGGGGGCGTGGCATAAATTTTATAAATTTATAATTTTTTTTCTTGTAAATTTATAAAAGATAATGAAAATTAAAATTTAATTTATTCAAATGAAATTACGTATTTATATCTTTTACAAAAAATTCAGAAAATATATTTTTTTATTGATATAATTGTTGTTTTATTTATATTTTTTAGAGTTAAATTTTTATAATTTTTGAAAAATTGGTTTAAATAAACTAGGGGAGCACAATTTCTTTACTTATATGTATGTTTTATTAACTATAATGTAAATTACAAATTAAAATGTTCGAAATTAGGAATTTGTAGTTATTTATTTATTTACTTATTTATATCAGCATTTATCTATAACATTAAAAAAAAAAAAAAAAAATGTGATACAGGAAATATTTTTTTTTATTGATAGAATTACGGTTTTATGTATAAATAAAAAAATTGTCAAGGATTTAAAGTTTTTAAAAATGTATTCTATACACACACACACCAATAAAGAGCCCAAAATTTTTTTTCTTACTATTAAAGAAAATAAACGTATATTTTTTAAACTATATTTTTTGGATTTTTTTAAAATGGGGTTTAAATACGGCGGGGGGGGGCATTTCTATACTTATAAAAAAAGAAGGGATTTTACTAACTTATGGAAAATAATAAAAACTAATAGTAATATTTTTTCGAAATTAGGTATTTTTCAATTACAAAAAACAACAAAATAAAAAAAGGGGGACGTAGACTATTTAATCGTAATGCTTGAAAAACAGACTTTTAAATATTTAAGTTTTTATTATTTATTTTTTAGATTAAATTTATTTTCTTAATTGTAATAATTTCACATTCGAATATTTGAGTATTTCGGTAAAATGTTTATCTTTTTATTAAAAATAATAAAAAATGATAATTAATTTCAATGAACTTTGATATTTGTATGTATTATAAAAAAAATTAAGAATTAATTTTGGAACATTTTTCATTAATTCATGGTACAAGATTTTTTTTTTATTTATGGAAATATTTTTTATAGGAAATATTACCACAAACAACAAGTTGTGAAAGATTAAAATTTTTAAAAATTTGTTTTATACACATAGTTTTGTGTGTAATCCCCCTAATATATTTCCATATTTAAGAAACTAAAAAGGACATGTCAACGCTTTTCACTATTTTTATCTTAATTTTTGAAATTCTTAAATTTGGTATTTTTAGACTTACTTTTTATAATTTTTTAAAAATGTGGTTTAAATAATGGGGGCAATTTATTTTTTGTTATATATTAATTCCTAGAAAAATTTTAAAAAATTTTAAAGCTGGAAATTTTTTAAATTTTTTAAAATATTGTTTGATTTAAATTAATTGTGAAAACTTTGATTTGATTGTAAAATGAATTTTCTTTAAACTTTCATAAAAAAAAAAAAAATTTCTTGTATAAATACTGAACTGAAAATTGAAGCTATTATTATTAATTGCACAAGTTGTGTATTACCATATTTTTTTTTATTCAATTTTCATTCGTATTACATTTCACGATAATAAATCTTGAATGCAAGAGGTTGCGATACAAAGGTCAATTACGAAGATGAAACCGAAAGTGTTACAAAATAAGAGAAATGAATTTCTATGATGGGATATTCGCGTGTTGCAATCGCATTTCAATATTTCGGATTGTGGAGTTAATTTCCAATTTCCCAATTTCAAATGTCAACGTGGTGCAACAGAACACAATTTAATTTAATTATAACTCTTTGTCGCTTCTTGTATACACTCTTTCAAATGATGTCACTGTGTATTAATGCGAACTCCTTAATAGGACTAACGCAACATTTTATGGTTATATTCGAGTACTTACGTTTGCGTGGTACCCCGTAAGAAAAAAAAAACTATAAATACTAATAAATACAAACACTGAACACGGCAAACTGAGATTCTTGTCGATTTGACATTATATTTATACCCATCTTCAATTTAGCATACCTGAGATCCTCCCCACTTGAAACGCTTACGTTCGAGTAAATATTCATCTTCGATTTTTATGCGTATGGGAAGTTTACAAATTAAACATTTGTTATGTGTGCATGAATTATTTTATTAAAAAATTGATATTTTAAACAATAAATAACAAATTCAATAAATGGTCATAAAATCGATGTAAACGAAAATGTAAGATTATTTTGAACTTAGTTTAATATAAAAGACCGTAAATTATTTTAATAATATTATATATTATTGTCTTTGTTGTTACTTAAACATTTGGACTTTTAACATTTAATTTAACATTTTATATTGTAAATTTATCGTTGGCTGTGATTCTTACAATAAGAAATGTTAAAAATGTGCCCCTTCATTATGAAAAAATATATATTGATATCACTTAGCGAAGATTTAGACTTAGTTAGTTCTGGATTTAAAAAATAAATTACCGATTGTTTAGACTTTTTTAACATTCTGGAGTTATTTACGATTTATCTTTGTTTCAAAACTTGCTTCAAAAATTTGAGAGCTTAAATTATTTAAAAATAAATGACGCCTTAACTTACCGATTATTTATACTTCTTTTAACATTCTGGACTTATTTACGATTTATTCTTGCTTCAAATCTTGCTTCAAAAATTTGTGGGTTTAAATTATTTAAAAATAAATGATGTCTTAATGTACCGATTATTTAGACTTCTTTTAACATTCTGGACTTATTTGCGATTTATTCTTGCTTCAAATCTTGCTTCAAAAATTTGTGAGTTTAAATTATTTAAAAATAAATGACGCCTTAACGAACCGATTATTTAGACTTCTTTTAACATTCTGGACTTATTTGCGATTTATTCTTGTTTCAAATCTTGCTTCAAAAATTTGTGGGTTTAAATTATTTAAAAATAAATGACGCCTTAACGAACCGATTATTTAGACTTCTTTTAACATTCTGGATTTATTTGCGATTTATTCTTGTTTCAAATCTTGCTTCAAAAATTTGTTGGTTTAAATTATTTAAAAAT
>JAFFZR010018029.1:0-10009 GCA_018397195.1 Lethrus apterus | reverse complement strand
AAGAGTGAAGCTTTAAGGTGCAATGACGTCATTATCGATTTTTTTAAATGACACCTCTTATTTTTTTCTTTTGCTTTTGATAGACCTCCTTGATGTTTAAGTGGTGATTACCGAATTAAATCTTTACATAAGAACTTTTCTGAAAAAAATAACCTTTTTTCTTCAAAAAATTAAAATTTTTGTTTAAAAGAAAAAATTTAAATGTGTCATTTATTCAAAAAAATTGTTATGTAAGGTACCAATTTTTTTAAATCACCGTTTAGGTAGTAAGAAGGTCTATTAAAAACAGAAGAAAAAAGTGGGGGTTGTCATTTAAAAAAAATTATGATGACGTCTTTGTGCAAAAACAAATGACGTCATTCCAAAAAAATTAACGTCAGAAGACGGCATTTCAAAAACAAAAATTGACCTTTCCGAGCGATTTTCTTAAAAACATTATAGAACGATTTTATGAATTTTGTTCCAAACTTTATCACCATACTGTATATGAGGAACGTGTATTCTATGTTTCGCGAAAATTGAAACAAAATACATGTAAATAAACAAAACTGCCGCTACAGGTCTTAAAATTCGGTATTTTAAAATGGAAATAAATGGCAAAGAATGGTTTTGTAATAAAGAGACACTCAATCTAGAGGTAAGGTTGGAAATAAAGGTGATAAAAGAAAATATGAAAAAAGTTGTACAAGCGCCCTCAAGTAAAAGCAAAAAAGTCATATAAAATACAATTTAAAGTAATCTTTTTTTTTTCTTTCTTGAGCGTCAACCAAATTAAAACTCAAATTGTGCAATAAAATATATTTATTACGACACACAATATTAAGAAATATAAAAATGTGTTTCGTGATCTTCGTTGGGTATTAAATATATTTGACGTTTGTTATTTATTCACTATGGAAACATTCTTTAAAAAGCATAGTTTACTATAAATTTGTTTCATCAATTAGTTCAAAGGGCTGAAATAATAATTTTAAACATTAATTAATGAATCAAATTTTACAATTCCTAATCCCTATTGCGTCCCACGTTACGACTTCTACATACTCCAGCTATTGCTGTAACACTAGTGAATAAATAACAAACGTCAAATATATTTATTACCCGACGAAGATCACGAAACACATTTTTATATTTCTTAATATTGTGTGTCGTAATAAATATATTTTATTGCACAATTTGAGTTTTAATTTGGTTGACACTCAAGAAAGAAAAAAAAAAGATAAGTATTCTATCAACCAAGAATTTGACACTAATAATTTAAAGTAAGAAATGAATCAATACAAATACAAATATGGAGTGTGAAAAGAATCACAGGAAAAAAGCAAAAGCTAAAACAAGAAATGAATAATAATACAGACAAAAAAGGTAAAGGAATAGAAAACTGAACAGAAGAATTTAAAATGGCATGGCCTGGAGTATATGAATCGATGTGGGCACAGACGGGGATGGCAATAATTACTAATAAAGAAATTCAAAAAGCATTATAGGAATGAAAAATATAATCATGTATTAATTACTGAGATGAAGATAATATACGTTGTATTTGTTTATGAGGAATGTTTATTAAAAAAACATTTATTGGTATTTTCGCCAAATTATTACATTTCAATCCCTTCTCCCCTGCTCTCGTCCTCTTCTAGCTCCGACGTTTTCTTTGATCTTCTCAATACCTCTAGCCCTCGCCCTTCTCGTTCAGGCACCTCTTCCAGTTCCTTCCTGCACAGACGTCCTCCCCCGGCTCTGTCTGTTAACATTCCCACCACCAATGCCTCCAATCGTCCCACCCTATTCTGCAAAATCAACATCTTCTATCATCTCCTCGTTCCCGCACTTAAACCTTGCTCCGACATCCTCCCAACATCTTGTACTTACTGTTACATGTACCCTTCTGCATGCGCTCATACCGCCTCTGACGTTCCACCTCCCCACTACCTTCTCCACAATTTCATCTCCTCCCTCTGCCTCTCTTTACACATGCGGCGTCGGCCAACCTGCTCTCTCGTACAGCAGGACTCTGTCCTTTTCCCATTTTGACAGGCCTTCCTTCCTCCGACTCCTGTTTACTACCTCCTCCAGCCCCCACCAAAATCTTTTCCTGTCCCGTGTCGAACAAAACCACCTGTTCCGGAGTCGACCTATCCAGCCCCAACGATCTTTTTATTTCCGTCTGGAGCAACCTTCTTCGACTTTCCTTCGCACATGCGCTCAACGAAGAAAATGCTTTCCCTTATCACCCACCCTAAATAAACCCATTTATCTATGCACCGAACAAAAAAAAGGTGAAAGCAATATAAAGTACTTTTGGAATGATGGGTAGGAAATAAGGGAGTGATCACCAGAAAAGACAATGGGAAAAGAATAATTAAATTGAATTGGAAAAGATCAGGGTACAAGGTGTAAAATAGGTGCAGAAATATGACGAGAAAAATATAATACAAAGATACAGACAGTAAAAAGAAAAAACAAAAATTGAAATAATACCAAAGTGACAGAAACACAACAAATTACTACAATTATAAAGAATAAAGACAAAACCTAACTAAAGCGCATAACAAAAGTCAAAATCTAAAAGAAATAAACGCCTTTATTTGGCATACATTTCATTTACAAAATTATGTACAATTTAATTTAACTTCGGTCTTCTCCTCTTCTCCTCAACGTCTCCTAAATTTTCCGTAGCAACCCTACCACTCCTCCCCCTCCCTCATGTTCCATCTTGCGCTTCTGCATTTTATCCTCCATGGTACCTCCCATCCTAATACGTCACAATCTTCTACCCAGTGTTCTTATTTATCTTCCCCTTACCGCACAAACTGCAACTCCTATAATCCTCACCCATCCAATATTTGATCGCTTTCTCCTCGCAACCACTTATGAAACTTGCTATAATTCCCTCCATTTCTCCCATATAACCTCCCTCTAGGTACCTCGCCTTCCTGCCGTATTCGCATATGTCTTTATACCTTTTGTTAAACTAGTCAGGGAAGAAGAAATAATGTCAAAGAATATGAATTAAACGACAAAAGGACTAGAAAACATCATATATTGGGTTCTAAGTTTTTGGCTGAGGTCAGCTTTCGCCTATGTAACCTATTTCAGAATGTACCTGTATAATACGATCTATTTGATTTTGTTTTTCTTGCATACGGCAGCTTATGTTTTACAGCGTAAGATATGGTTATACTATTAAATTTATTAACTCGCATGTTATATAGAATGATTCTAAATGATTGTATGTGCTGCTTTTGGCAAACATCGCACGTGCACGTGCGCTTTTAGAGACACATATAAACAAATGCTGCCATTTGAGGAATAAAAATCTGAATTTATGGGAAGCGGGCGTTTAAAACTTCGACAACGAAAGAAGAAAGCAAAACAATCCGCCAATTTTTAATTTTTTTCATGTAACAAAACAAAAAGAACATCGACATTGAATAAACGAAAAGAATAAAATAAAGAAAATATAAAAAATCTTAAATATATGTTTAAACAATTAAAATCTGTGGTCAAAGAAATGAGAATATCAAAAAGTATTTAAAGAAGATATGAAAGGGCAGGAAATAACTCATTAAAAGATAAAAAGACTCGATGCAATATACAAACATAAGAAACTTAAAAAACCGAATAAGAGATCTAGGAAAAGGATAAAATACACTGAAAGAGGCCACAGAAAATTTTATAAAGCAACATCTAAATACTGAGGCAAAAATTAAAACAGCTATTAAAATAAACCAATAATGTTGCATGAAAACCAATTAAAAAATGTTTGGAAATTCCATAACTGAAAGTAAAAAGTTTAGAAAAATCTGTAACAGGAAATAAATGATAAATGACAAATTTTAATTATATATATTCTTTTTTTTATTTTCCATATTCTTCTTTACATTATCCAACTCCTTAAACATTCTCTGTTCTTTTCCTTTTCTTTTATTTCACATATACTTTCTATTACTTTTCTCATACTATTCATTCTTTTATGCAGTTTGTCTGCGCTGAAATGAATTTTGGTGCATAAGCTGTAGAAGAAGTATCGCATGGAAAAGTATGAGAAACCTGGCATGAGACAGAAACGGACAAATGTGGAACGTTGGATAACTTCCAACCACACTCGATACCGAAAGGCGAATTGTAAAAGGAGTTCAGGATTAAATAAGAAAATATTTGAAGTTGTAATTTTTAGTTTTTTCTGCATTATAAGTTTAGTTCCTTACACCGAAAATTTTATATAATATATATAATATAAATAATATAATTTTTTTCCAGAGGTAATTGATAACATGCTGGGAATTTATCAGTTCAATTGATCTTGAATTTATATAACTTTTTTTCAAATATTTGATGAAGTCATTTTAGACTGGAGCTCGTATTGGTTTCTCCTATTGGAATTTCAGATTTACCTTTAAAATTATATCAAGTAAATAAGAAAGGAAAAAAAGGTACAGCTTGAAGATTGGCTTTGTCTATGCTATATGTACATTTTTCGTGGAAGGTAATTTAATCATCAACCATAGCTTTCCCAAAAAATATTCGACAAGAGTTGCCCACTGTTCAATAATTCTATCCACACAAACCTATAAGCAAAGAAAAAAGGTACCTATATTGAAAATCAGTAATACTTTTAGTATCACTGGTCTAGTGGCTTAGTCAGTAGGCTAGCAATCTTAAGGCCTAGGGTTCAGGTCTTTTTATATTGTCAATTTATATCAATCAAAGAATTGGCCCTCCGACCGACTATTCTAATTAGGTTTTCCACGTTTCTAATCCTTGCAGCATATACCGGAATAGGCTTTAACATCTGTAAGAAGGCCCTGGCCGCAATCAAATCCCTACTTCTCAGTTCAGTTAAGTTCTTCGAGAACTTGAGACAGTGGTGAGAGTGAACCAAGGGATAGAAAAAAATACCCTATATGACAATCACCTTGTTTCACTTGGTCTTAGGATCATATGGTTTAATGTTTCATAAAATAACTAAAGTTCTTTGAAAACACATTTTGTTTTTGTTTATGTGCAAAATGATTATAAATATCATGCACTGTTGAACACTACAAGGTGTTACTACACAAATATAGTCAGCGGCGTCCCTTAGTAAAAATGTGGGTATTCAGTTCCTGGAATTTATATATTAATCCACTTTTTTCTCCCATCATAATAGAAGCATTGTCAGCATCATACCCAATAACATTATTTAAATTAATCTTTAATTCCTCCAACTTTCCTTTATGTTGAACAAACTCATAAAATGTGCCTTAAGGAACTTCGACAAGAGAAAGTAAATCACATTTTTCATAATATCTCCCTGTAAGAGCAAGACACTTAGTGTTACTGATCTGATCTGTTGATTCATCTATGATTACTGCTCTGTTGAAAAGGTCCCAGTTTCTCTAACAATATTTTTATTCCTTTTGCCCTCGATAGTTTTTAATATTTGTTTTGTGGACTATGGTTGCTTCATTGATTAACTTAGTCAAATGATCTCGTATCTAGTGTATTAAAACTCACATGGTGTTCTATAGCAACATCACAATTTTGTTTTCATGATTATTCCAATCTGTTTGAAACTTTTGAATAGCTACTTCAATTCATGGCACACCTAATATTGATTTACAAATGCAATATCTTTCAATCTCCCTTTCAATTCAATCTGTAGCATTATTTCCACCACACGCTTGAACTCTTTCACCCCCACCCACTCCCCCATAATAATAATAATAATAAAGGCCATTTGAAATAATATAAGTTTGTGTTTCTGATCGGAATACGTTTAAATAAATAAGCTTGAAGCATGCGTTAAAATCTCTTGCTTTTGGTAATTTATTGTAAATTAACAATCTATACGAGCAACATGTGTAACGGGTATCAAAATTTATTTCCGTTCCGCGGCAGACACATAAAATATAATAACAATAATTTGAAGTGGTATCGTTAAATTAAGAGCGTTATAAAGGCGAGCTTGTTTATGGCCGGCTCGAGATATTACGGTTTCAGCGCGCTTGACCGCTCATCCTTCCTGAAACGGCCAGAAACGCGTGTAATTTCATGACGTCTCGTTAAATATGTACGAACTGATGCGGAAAGAAAGCACCATAAAATGTATAGACAAATTGCAACTGTTTAGCTTTTTTGAAAATTTATATTTATTTTACTTAATTTTTGCTATTTGATTTACAAAAAACAAGTTTATGGACACATCTTATTATAAAATAAGTTTATACATGGCAGCCCTCCAAATATACTGTACAAGTAGTTAGGATTAAGAAAATATTATTTGATGTCGTTTTAACAACATTAACAACAATATTATTTAAATGTGCTTTACAATTATTCCATTTTATGCTACGAAATAAGTACAAAATGCAAGATCCCTGAAAATCCAGTTCAGCTATCGAAGAAAATGTTTTTAAGCTGTAATATATTTTAATTTCACCAATAAACCTATACAGCATACATTTTTGTGAAAATTTAAACATCTGTGTATTCACATCCATGTGAATATACTTAGTCGGTCCTGGCTCCAATCTTGACATACATTTTTTATGTCGGTTAATTTCCCAATTTTTTCATTTAGACAAATCCGTCGGACCTTGGATTCGAATTACTTGCAATTTCCTATTATAGTTAATAATGGAATATTTTTGCATACAAATTTTACATATTCATCACATATAAATGTATTAATAGCAAACAGTGAATGATAACTAACAAGTGGCGGCGGCGTTGACAAACGACAAATTATTTGCATAACTAATACACATTTTACTTATGATACGAATCAATTCTTTACGCTTCGAACGCACCTATAGTGCACTCGTGTAATTCCGAGGGTCTCCCCCTTTCTTCTTCGTAAGGGTGTTGGCCTCCCGAGGCCCCATTGATGCTCATTTTTGGCAGCTGTAATCGTTTTTAGATCACTGTTATTCCCATTCATGGGTTATGAGCTTTCGTATATTAGATTACGGTCCTCTTTTACGAGATTTATTTGGCTTTGCCCTCGATCTCTTTCTTTAGTTTGATACCTTTCCCTTTTCATTAATAATATTATCTGGACTACCGTGAACCAGCATTTTTTCATATCTAACGTTTTACTACAATGTATTGTTAAATTTATTATAAAAGTGAAGTTAAAAAAATCACGTACGAATTATTAACGAAAAGTGAAATGCTGTGCGTAACAGTGAATTAAATTCATTTTAATTTTGTTTCTTTTATAATTTCTTATTTAAACTATCCTTCAAATCCTTGCTTTTTGTAATTAAATGCATTATTTAAATGTATTTAAATAATACAAATCTTACTCCACTTCTTGCTTTTGTTCTCAAAATATTCTCCTTTTCTTCCATAAAAACACACATCTCTTTATATCTTCCATTTGCTTTCATTTTCATTTTCATCAACTCATTCTTTGTTTTCGTAGCAAAAATGCGAAAGACTGGACTCGAATTTTTGAGTCGCGGTTTTGAATAATATTCCCAATGAATAAAATACAGGAAAAAATCTTCTTTATTTTCGTACTAGGTATACACATTTTAATTTATCAATTTATCCAAAAAATACGAAAATGGGTTCGTAGTCATGATTTCGTGTAATATTCCAAAACAATTAACTACAGAAAAAATTTTCTTTGTTAAATTTTCTATCGAATTTTAGAATAATAACGACAAAACTTATAAAGAACGATATACGGAAAGAAAAAAGAATTAAGAAAAATTAATAGTGCCACAACTAGAAAGAAGAACAAATCTTATAGGATCAAATTTTACACAAATTATGAAAAAAAGAGAATTGCCAGAAGCTGTATACAGTAGAAGAATTTTTTTAATGCATACTATATATGATTTTGGATAAAAGTGCTCAGTGGTCTAGTGGTAAGAAGGCCGGACTCTGAGAGTGAGAGAGTGTGTGGGTCAAGGGCTCGAGTCACGCCTGTGGAAGAATTTGTGGCAGATTTTTCCTGGTGGGTCCGGTACCCTCCTGAATCAGCTTTCGCTGTTAGCATAATTAACAGTGCTACATCTCTTACGGCGAGGAGATGATAGTAACAAAGCCATGGAACACTTTACACTCACCAAATACACTTATAGGGTGCTCCCGCAGTCTTGACAAGCGATCAGCTTAAGACGCAATCGGGCCAGCACCACACACACACAAATTACAAATATTTATTCCAAAATCATAAACCTGCCAAAGAACAACGTATTTCGAGTCGATTGTAATTTCTATTAAAATCTGATTTTATGTAAAATTAAAAGTATATACAAAAAAAGGGTTGGTTATTTAGATGGATTCCCTTTTATTGAAATCTTTATTTCAATGCTAGAAAAAAAGTTAGAATTTATGAAATCAAATTGAATTTCAAACAGTTATTTATTTTTTCCAGAATCTTATAGGGAATCCATCTAAACAACGAACCTTTTTTCTGTACTTTTAATTTTAATTTAAAATAAAATTGTTATTCCGAAATATTTTCAGTTTTTAACATTTGTGTCTATTAACATTTATCAGATTTTAAAAGAAATTACGACCGAAGCGAACTACGCATGTTTTCTATATATTGTTCTTTGGGAAGTTTATAATTTTCAAATAAATATTTGTAATTAGTTCTAAAATCATATACAGGATGTTCCGTAAATAAGTACTGATATTTTAATAGGTGATACCTGACCATAGCCTAAATGTAAATGTGCAAAAACGGCGATCCTGCATTGAACGATGTTCCAGAAAAACAATATTATAGTTTTGACTCCGGTCCTGACCACTGCAGTCAGCCAGTACAATATTGCTCTGCGCCGAATATTTTCTTGGTCGACTGTGAGTCGCTGTTGTTAAGATACGAAAGCTTAAGGCTGTTTCACAATTACTGATTCAAGAAAAATAAATAGCTTGATTTCAAATTATATAATTACAAAATAACTATACACATTCTGATTGAACGCATTAGATTTAAAATTCTTCGATAGTTATGAAAATTCATTTTATCGACCCGAAAGTCGGTCGAAAATAAATTGTGTATCAGCCATTACGAACGAAGTTGTCATTGTTTTGACAGCCGTTGACAGTTGGTGTCCAACATTCAAAACTTTACTACAACGGTGCAATTAAGCAATTAGACGTTGAAAGATAGAATAACAGCGTAATATACCTAACTCGTACAACTTCATTCCAACAGAACATTGTTTTGATATAGTTTAAACAAATACGACAAGCATTTTCTTCTAAAAATCACATTTGATGGTTATGTTACGTATGGATAAAATATGTCAACGCGGTGGCAGCACTTAATGTAGTGTAACTAACGCACACTGGTGTCAATTCTCGGCGGCACATTCGAATGGGCTCAGGTACGAAAAAATAAATTTTTTTCACTTTTTCAAAAAGTTTTTTTACGATAACTTTAAATTGACTCATTCTAGGCCAAAAACAACTCAAATGATTAGGCGCGTATTTTAGAAAAAAAAACACCTCGATACGATGACTGGGCGCTCGGCAATTCACGCTCAAAGTTGCGCGTGCATTTGCAGCGCACATTTTCAAGTTGTTTCGCCGCGCGCCGCGCCGGTCGCAAAGCTCGTTAGCGCTCTGCGCCTCTATATTTTTCACGTCGTTTTCCGCTTTTATCTCAACATGCTATGATAATTCATCAATAGTTAATAATTCTCGATTAGTTTTAAGCTATATTATGATTAGAATCAAACTTTTTACAGTGTATTACGGCGTTTTTTGCGGATTTTGGGTACAAATAATGAAATAAAAGTTAGTTGAAAAAAAAAATTTTTTTTTGTTAAAAAATCGACTCGTTTCCACATCACCCTTGAAGTAGAGTCACCGGCGCGTTTTTTTTTACATGGTTTCCCCAAGAGGCCTAATCCACAGTCAATGTCAAATTATATTTTCTTTTTTTTTTCGTGTTCCTTCCATTTCGTCGTCACTGTCGCTTTCTACTTCGTCCTTATCTTCTTCATCTTCGCTCCCGTCATAACTGCAGATTTCCTGCGTTGTTTTTTTCGTCCGTTTT
>JAFFZR010018028.1:0-10247 GCA_018397195.1 Lethrus apterus | reverse complement strand
TCATAAGCAACTTTTTTATTCAATCAGTTGTAATAGTAATGCTTAAGGAAAATGAGATAAGGGAGTAATTGGCGCCAAAAGACGCTCCACAGGAGATTATTACTGATCTCAGTCTAGACAAAAGGGAGGAAAACAAGCGATTTGTAAGATTGTAATAAAGATGGATACAGGTGGAGACGAATCAATCGGATATCTTACCTGTTTCGAGAGATAAGTATCGTTTCAATACTTAAAACAATAAGGGTTCTTTTGGGTGTGACGGGCTGTTACGAGGGGCGTAGAACACTAAATGCAAATAAATGATTTGTACCTACCTGGCTTTATTTAGGTGAAAGTTTTCGAAAACATTTTGTAGTAGCAAACAGTTTTAAGATTAAATCTTCAAATTTTGCAACATGGTAAACAAATCACACA
This sequence comes from Lethrus apterus, assembly GCA_018397195.1. NCBI lineage: Eukaryota > Metazoa > Arthropoda > Insecta > Coleoptera > Geotrupidae > Lethrus > Lethrus apterus. The sequence continues at coordinate 9,833 of JAFFZR010018028.1, read as the reverse complement.
ATACATAACAGATTATGTTTTTTTAAAGACTACAAGATTTGACAAATAGTGAGACTGTATTTAAAACAGTAGGTATGAATCTAAATTGTGTTCTTCTCATCTAACTACATAATTAAAAATGTCTATATTTCAATTGCTACCCTCTTAATAATCATAATGTCTATTGCAAAACACAATACAAAATATTTCACTTTTATTTTCATAAAATGTTACAAAATATAAAGTTGAACACCGGACTGAATCGTAAACACACAATAATTTAAACTAATGGGTTCAATGTTGATACCAAAATATTATAAAAATGTATAAAGTTGAAATTATGGCAACAATGAGGCTAGATTACCAACCAAAAAAATAAATTATCCACATTGCAGTAAATTCTCGCGAAGAGTGTCAAGGATGTGTCCAATGTGTAAGCAAAATGATTTATTTTGTGGTAAAAAAAAATGTGAAACTTACCTTGAGTTTGACGAACCTCGGTTCATCGGTCGCCAGCTTGGCCAAGTCTTTATACTCGCCCTTCGCCGCTGCCACATACCATTCGACACACCTTTTCGAATCCAACTGGAACAGTATATTTTCTATTTTACGGCACGTGTCGTTTAGTTAGTTTCCTTATTGACACTAAGTGTTTTTAGCGTAGGCAATATCTTTTAAAAGAGCCTTGGGTATTTGTCTGTTCGAACCGATCACAGTTTCTGCTCGTTTTTTAAGCGAAATGAATTTACTACGTGGCAAATGAGAAAAGTTACTTTAGATCTAAAATTTTTTGTATTATTCCCAGGCAGAATCAAAGCACATTTATATACAAAACACACATGAAATTCTATCCACCTTGGCAGTTTTAAACTAAAATTGTGAATGTCAAACTTGTATAGCTGAAATTATTTTAATTAGATCTTCATAAAATCAACTATGAAATATGGATATTTTCATCCCAAAAAACTAAGAATATATCATTGAATAAAATTCTAATCTTGCTATTGCATTGTCTCATATGTAAAAGATTCCTTCAAACAAACAAGTCAATTGTTGACATCTTAAATCCAATATACATCATTTCAACTAAAAAATGTTCACACATTAATAGTATTATGAGACCATCATCGTGAAATGAAGTATGATTTTAAAAGCCAATTAAAAATTGTCAATTAAAAAGTGTGTTATGCATGCCCTATATTAGCGTAAATTCCCGTATAAACAAACGACTGCGAAAGCAAACGGCTGTTAAAAGCCTGTTGCGTGTTGCCACATAACCGCGTTGAAAGTCGTCGTAGGAAAGTTGATTATGTTTTAAATGAAATGAATTTAATTCAAGCCAAAACCAACAAACAAGGCTTGTATACTCACCAAAACGAACGAAGCGCCGTCATCCTCGTCGACCCCCTGCGGACAAACATAGTACTAAACAAAAGAGCATGGTGTATAAATTAGCGGGCGCTAGCGATAACATCGCTAACTAAACGGACGAGTCACGCCGTTTTTATTAACGAATTACATGAGACATTCAGGTAATTTGTCTGTCGCAGCAGTAATGGATTTTATACCGTCACGGACCATCTTGCTCAGAAATCACTTGTAAGCCTGACTTATACAATCAACGAGATGGTAATGACTTGATTAATACTCGCCAGCCATTTAATCGCCCAAACTAATCAATAGTTTCTAATAAAATATCAAATCCACAAATTTATAAATTTATTCGTATTAAATACTTTTGTCAGGCAACAAGGATTAATGTTTCAAACAGTGTTGTCAAAACATAAATGTATATATTAGTCTCATTAAGTCAACAGCAACAGTCACGATGGTCTTTACAACAATTTATGAAACGTTGATTAACATAAATATTTATAAACATTGAATTATTTATAGTTCCCAGTACTGTGCGTTGAATATTTTGTAAAAAAATTCTACACACCAAATTTTAATGCTTTTTGCAGAAAAAATATGATAAAAACAAATAAATGGGCGAGGGATGCGATATTTTCAAAACAGAAAATAAACGACCTCCAGTTTCAAAAAATAGTGTCCACTCCATCATTCTAAAGAAATACACTTCCTATATTAATATTCACAATATCTAGTCACTCTAACATACATAAAAATTCCACACCAATCTTTTCATTTATTCCACATTTTTTTTTGAAATTTTAAATAGCTTGTAAGTTATAACTAGATTTAATTTTCAAGTAATATATAAACAATTAAGCCCTTAGGTTCGTTGACACCATGCGACTGCTGAATGCAACAAACCGACATGAATAACGGATAAGAACGGCATTTTTTAAAATTAATTATAAATCAATTCTTTGTGTGCATTTAAAACGTACCTATTATTTTTATTACATATATTGATAATTTTTAAAACTAACTGACACATTTTAAACATGAAATCTCATATAAAATTTTTAGAAAACTTACAACCCGAATTTGAAGAATTTAAATGAAAGTAAATAAATTTTTTGAAAAATACACAAAACTGCAGAAATTCGTTTGTATTAACAAACGCACACAAAATATCAAGCCCCAAATCGCAGTTTTTAAATTCGTACGTCCTCGTGATGTATTACTATACGAAAACACGAATGATAAAATAGCTCCATAAAATATAAGTGCCGTCAAAACAAGTACTTAACGTAAAATATATATGCTCTCTTTACATCACGTGAAAAATTTATTACTACTTGTGTGATGCTTATTATTAATTCATTAAAGCTAAGATCTGAGACATGTGATCACATACATCAGAATGTACAAGTGCAAATGCGCAATTTTCGAATTACTTTGTAATTTTTCTCCCTTTGTAATTTTTATAAACAAACAATTTGAGATAGAAATCATACAAAGGGAAAGAGGAAATGGATTAGCTTTGGCTTTGACACCGTCGTTTTTTTATAAAAAATACTGCCATAGCGCTGCGAAGCACCCCTTTTTGTAAAAAAAAAAATAAATCCTAATATCTAACCATCAGATAACATTTTTGACTTGGTTCTTTACTTTGAGGGCATTGGAACCGTCCATTTTATACTTGTATACAAACCGATTATGTAAATTAGTAGTTCTATCTTACGCAAATTTAAATAAATAAAACTATTAGGGGCATTTAGGTATTTTTTTTATTGCATTTTAAACGAATGAGGGGGGCTAAGTGGCATTAGCAAGATGTTATTACTACTGTCATCTGTATCTTCGTTTTCATAATTTTATTGTTAAAACATTATTTTAGTATTCTTAAATTTATATGAAAATTTGAATTTGAATAAAAGAAAAATGAATAAATTCACATTTATTTAAGAACCATTAAATATCCATTAAATTCACTATTAACTCCTATTAGTATTTTATATTTTTTCTTTATTTAATTTTAATTTTTTGATATGTTTATCATTAATCGTAATCATTAATCTTTAAAAATTCTCAAGAACATTAATTGAACTTGCAAAATCTAATTACAATTTCTAAATAAATGGATTTATGTACAAATAAACAAGAAACTTAAAGAATACAGAATATTAAAAAATACAGAACGTGAGTAACACAACAAAAGATACAGAAGCTCGACGGCTTTGTATTACGAAATTAGTTTATTTTTTGTGTTCGTAATTTTTGCGCCGAGTCCGGGGTTGCGTGCGTAATAAATAAGAAGATAACTCAAATTATGACTGCCATGACACGGGACGGCAATACGATACTTGTAAATCATGTGTTTTTTATTTCCACGACACATATTTCAATGTTGCTGATAGAATCTGCTGGTCGTATGCATATTAAACTTCGCTCTGTACGAATATATTGTTCGTTAATTCGTATTTGCTTGGATCGTTAACTTGTATGGGTCAAGTGTAAAAAAATAACGAGTACGAAATCCGAGGTGGTAACGTGTGTAAGTTTTGCGTGAAGTTATCGAAAAATTAATTTAATAATTATTTGTAACGAAATTCATATTTTTTGGTAGATATTTATTTAAAATTAAATGATAAACTTACATAAAAATGTCCAAATTGGGAATTTATTTAAAGCTAATTTTATAGATGATCTCCTACGGTCACGATTATCATAATTAAAAACTATATTTCTTATTCGGTAGTACTGCCATCGTACAAAAAAATACGCTGTGAACTTAAATTGCTACGAGCTGGGAAGCAATTGATTTTGTAATCTTTTCAATTTAGTAGATGTTATTGGTACGACACAATAGAGATGGACACGACAGATAACATCACATCTAGCCTGCCCGCTGTGTGGATTTACTATGTAGAACTGCCATAAGAAGGAAATCACCATGATGTGGAACGGCGCCAATAACTTATGGTCACTTACAAAAATTTTACATAATTTACGTAATTTATGTTCTAACATAAATTAAATTCAATAAACCGCTCGCATGGAATAACAAAGTACCACTAATTTTAGTGAAATGCCCCGACAGGGCCACGCATACCTCCGGAGGAAATTACGAATTATACACCAGTTTACAAATTTACATGAAATACATTATTATGCCAAAATTATGTGTATCCTTGAAAAATATTTAATATATGGATATACTGAATTCGTTCGAAAGAAGGAAATTTGAATAGGTGCGAATTCAAAGACAAGAAACCTAAATTAGTACTTGTAATTATTTTCATTATGCTAGATTAGCTTGTAAATGTTTGGCTACATTGAGATAAGCGAGTCGTACTCTTAAAGTATGGTATGGTATGAGTGGAAGAAAACGATAAAGGGAGAGGTATGCCACTTGGCATTAAAATAGATTGAGAAGATGAACAGCCGGCCAAGGTAGGGTTCAAGTCTTGGCCGATGCTGAAATATCCTGAAGGTTACTGATCTATCGATCTTGGACTTAAAAAGAAGTTTTAATGTAAATATTTGTAAATTTGTAAGAATTCTTTATGGATTTCATAACTATTTGCATGGCGCTCGTATTATATTTATATTGTACGTATCAGAATATATACCACAATAATTAGAAATTATTACCTTAATAAAGTACTTTATTTATACTTGTAATATTTCATTTTTATGCGATATATGTTAATTTTTCAGTTAATTACTACAAATAATAATAATTGAACAAAGTTTTCCCATTAAAATATTTTAAAACACTTTAATTACGAAATGTAAATGATGAAACGCAATAAACATTCACGTGGACATTGTAGTGAATAACTGCTGTAAAATTTTAATTCATTTCATGTATGTGTGTGAAAAGTTTATGATTTAGTATTATTTAATTCAAGCATCCCCGATGCCGACAGGGTAACAATGTTCGCGCTAAATGTGGATATACTTTTCCACGCTTGTTTAGGACTATGCGTTTGTTGTTTCGTGACTCAGTAGCGTATAAAACGTCTGCAACAACAGGGTTGGTTATAAGCTAGTATAATAAGTAAACTAAAACAAAAATTTAAGGTAATTATGGTTCCATTTAAAATTCATTATAAATAAATGACAAGATTTAAAACTGAGCACTAACACTAGTAAAGCGGTTAGAAGCCGAGTTTAGAAATCTTTCAAACGTAATCCAAAAAAGTGGAATTACTTCAATCTAACATTACTAACATTATATTATTATTATATCTAACATTATTTCCTTTCTTGGCATTTTTTCGGCCTTCTTCTTCTGCTACACAAATACACCATACAAACGACTATTTCAATATCTTCTAATAAGCCCTATTCTTCCAACACTATCCACAATCTCTCACCTAATATGTACCAGATTTTCTTCACAAGATCGACGTCGATCTCATTCATTAATCATACTATTTATTAGTTAAAAATAATATAAAATCTATTTCTCAATCATAAAATTTTAAAACATAAATATTTAATTACATATTAAATACAAAATTAAAAATAATTGCTACTTCTACTATCATTGTTATTGTAATTTTAAATTCTCAGTAATTTTTATTATAAAAATGAGTAGTATTTTGTAAGAAAACAAGAAAAATGCGGTGTCATCAATGTACGCAGAAAAGTAATTCATAGAACTACTTGGTAATTGAATAAATAATCTGACAAACAAATGGTATATAAAAACGTAAACAACTGCAATTGCTTGGTAATAACATTCGTCGGTTTATTTCAATAATTTTCTAAACTAATTAATACATAAAATTATAACACATATTTATCAAAAACTAATGCTATCATAACATTTATTTTATATTAATAAATAGGCTTTTAAATAATCGACTACCACAAACCTATCCATAAATACGCCACTGTGTAAAATTACCCAGGGGTTTCATGTACGCATATAGTTATATGGACCCGTATGTGGTTGGCACGTTTCAATCGCTTTGTTTTATTATAATGACGTACCTAATTGATGTCCACTTGTACCTAGGAGCTTTGTGTTCGAAAAGCACAGTTTGTTTATGTGTGTTTCGGGCGAGCTCTACTTTTGTCGCATTTGTTCGTGTTATATCTCATATAGATGGCTCTCCTATTTATTTATCGATGTGAATTTGTTTGTCGCAAATTGCTTTTGCGATTGGTATACATGCATTCCTGTCGCCATTTGTTTCCCGCTGAATTTATTGGCTAATTATTAATCGTAGTGTGCATTTGCTATTTAAAATTTACGACTTTATTTGTACGCAAACGGAATTTACTGCGTTAAAATCCACGGTACATGTATCTATACAAATTACCTAATTGATAGGCGATTCAAGTGCCCATTATTTTCTTTCCTCAAAGAACGTAACAATCCATTGTGGCAGACTATTGTTGTTTACCACGTGCTAGCTCTTACTAGTTGGGTATAATTGATAATTTCAATGCGAACTTGTTATTGTTATAATATCGTACATGAAAATACTGGCAATAAAGACGTTTCTATTTTATCGTTTGTTCTTACTTTCAACAACCAAATACGTAATTCGTGGGAACTACTGATAATTTTAAGCACTTTTGATCATGAAAAATTTGTTAACATTTTTTTTTTTTTTGATCCTATTATTCAGGATAAGTCATAACGTACGGAAGAGACTAAAAGGGTAGTAAGACCAAAATAAATATGTTTTCTTAGCAAACTTTTGACCAAAATACAGTAACCAGAAAGTTACAGCAAGTTAAAGTTAAATCGATTAATGAACATTCTGTACAAACTATGCTAGTAACTAACATATTAAATTTAAATTGAAGATACCTGATTGTTAATTATACAATGTATAATTTAAAAAAAAAAAATAAAAACTTTAAAAACATAAAAGTAGCAGCTATTCAATTGTTTTTAAAATGCTTAAATTAAAAAAAAAACACTGATTCCTCATTAATATCAGTGGTATTCAAAAAGTGGGCGTTAATTTTTAAAAATTTTAAACTGATGCAACTTTCTTGTTATTGATCTTTGGTCAAAAGTTTACTAAGAAAAAATATTTATTTTGATCTTATATTACTACCCTTTCAATCTCCTCCATACGTTACGACTCATCCTGTATAAAAACACGAAGCAAAAAATGAAAACTATATACATAATATGTACAAGAGTTGCGAAAACGCGCGAAACACAAAATTACAATCGTCAAGAAAGACAATTCTGGAATCTTACAAAAACGCAAGTAAATCAGAAAATAAAAAATTTATCGTTTCACAGAATAACTTAACAAATTTTCGAATTTATGTCAATAGTGACAAGTGGCGCGGTTACAAGTCATTGTAACGTTTCTCTTTCTTTTTATTTAACACCTACGTAATCTGTAATATACCCAGGTTGGTGGCCTACATTAAGCCCCAGTTACTTAATTATTTTATGTAGTTTTTTTGATTTAAAATTTAACGTGCATTTGTTAACATTTATTAAGTGTTTATTCTTACTTAGGCTATTGTCTATAAACAGTTTCAAGCGGCGTACAGCGTTTCAATCGACAGGTAGCGATACTGTTGTTCAACAAGTGTTAAGAGCAAAAGTATTATAGGATGGTGTTGGAATTACGCAATTTGCTTCGTCAATGAACCGCACTGTGACAACAATTTGTAGCACTTTTAATTTTAATTGAAATTTAATTGTAATGTAACACAAGAGTATTCCGTAGGTCCACAATGGCTTCAGGATTTTGTATACTAAGACCTTGTTGCTCATTGAAAGACTTGAACTGCGTCCAAGTAATCAGTACAGTTTGGATAGTTTAAGGTCAAACTGCCTGGATTCTGGATTTCAAGATTTGGAGGGCCAAACTGCCCTTTTTTCTTGGAGATATGTTCATTCTATTCACGCCTCCTGTCCAAGAGCAATCCAAGATATTTGACGCTTTTAACTTGGGCAGATCTTCATTCAGTTCGGAATGCTTATAAGACCTTCTTGTAGCTTTTCAGAAGCGTAACGAAAGCTCTAACTTGAAGCTAAGATGGCTAAGATGGCTAATCAGCAAACGTGACAATAAAAACATTATACCGTGTACGTCATTAGTCATCAGGCCGATCAGGCTCCCTTGTGGCACGACAAACTGTACGGGGTAATAAAGTTCAGTCATTTCTTATTGTTGTTTTATCACAAAGTGTATGCTGTGAGTTAAGATTTTAATGCCTGGTAAAATGAGGCAGGTAACTGTGCTTTCAATTTACTCAGTGGTCCTCGTGCCAGACCTTATCAAACGCTTGCGCTCTATGAACGCAGCTGACAGTACCTTTTACTTTGTATTGTATTTGTATTGGAATCTCCGTTTTACTCCATATCCATTGTTGGATAACTTTGGAGAGGTTAACAGTTTTAGGTATTCCGTTTTAAGAGAGACGTCGAGGTTTACTTTTACATCCACCAGGTTTCTGAAGAAATCCTAGCTGGTTCCATTGTTAGTAATACGTGTAGGATTTTTGAGTTATAGTTGTACTAATAGGAGAGGCATATGGTCAGAAAAGAGGTCGAGACATCCGACCAGAAAACCCAGAAAAATAGAGACTTTGGCAAAAAATTTTTTCTGGGTTTTGTGTAATTATGGCAATCATCATTTTTTTATAGTAATTTTATTTTTTCGGCTGTAAATTAAAATTACATCTATATTTAAACAAAAAATACCTTAATTTGAACAATTTTTTTGGCAGTTTTTAGAAAAAAAAGGTGGTACCATATGGTACCGCTGGGCGGTTTAATAACGATTTTACCTAAACATTATAACTAAAAGAGGCAGTAGTACTAATAAAAGAAGAGAAGTCTAAAAAAGTAACTTTATTTGGTGTGGAAATTTTTAAAACACTTGTTCTAACTCTGCTTTTATACAGTAGGTATTTCTGCAAAATGCATGAAACGACAGATCTGTAAGAATCGATATCGTGTCATTGCTTCAGAAACTTCTGTTGTTCATGTCAGATGAATTTTCCCAGTAGCTTCTTTTTGAGGGCAGATTATTGTAACCATTCAAAAGTAAAATTGCAAGAAACACTTTCACTTCTGAAATCAACACTGATGGGTGAGGGTAATTTTTAATTAGCGCATATCTGCTTATCTGGACAAGCATTTTTTGCAAAAGATCGTCCGAAAAAAATAGCTCACAGAGCTAAACATAATTCATCTCAATGGTTTAGGAAAAAGATGTTTTGGACGTTCAAGAGTCAAGGTCAGGAATATCATGGTATAATCGTTATGAACTTCTTCATCCTAAATTTTTTCCTGTTCTTGAGTTTGCCCTTCATTTGATTCAATTTCCATTTGTTGTGTGTTGTTGGTATGTTCTGTTCCACTAGGCTCATCTGTACCACCTATTCTAGTATTATCATTCAACACGATTTCTGCAGGAGCAGAAAGTTGTCTCCTACTAAGATTATCAACCAAACCTCCTGTGTCCTCGTCCATCGATCTTCATCAGTTAAAATATAACTGG
>JAFFZR010018027.1:0-10377 GCA_018397195.1 Lethrus apterus | reverse complement strand
ATACAGTCCCTTGCAACAACAACTATCGTACTGAAAACCTAGTTTTTACCTTTAACTCTGTTAGTTATGCAATAATTGACAAAATTGTTTGATTATCAACCAAATTCAGAGAGTTTACTTCTGTTGAGCTGCTAAAACACAAAAAGAAGGAGTATGTAATTTAATTTAAAAAAAATTGACAAAATTGTGGTTTTTAATTTTTTTTAAATATGTTTACAAAAATTTGCAAGTAGCCTCAGAATGGAATTCTAAGCAACTTTTTCAAATAACTTTTTGGGATATCTTGTCATCTAAGCTCACTTTTTGCAGATTAGTAGCATATTTTTTCAACTACCCGCCATACTAGTGGTCACGTGACATGAGTCAAAACGAATTTTTGTGTTTGTGGACATGCACAACCTATCCCCCAAACGAATTTTACCATATTTCAATAATAAAAAAATTTACCATATGGTGCAACAATTCTGCCGGTCACTGTATATACCTACTTGTGTACATTTAAAATTCTAGACACAAAGATTGATGTAAAATGCATTGTTTCAGTTAATATTTTCGTACGTGATGAGACTGATGAGTAACATTATATACATTTTTGACAGTCTCTGTAATCATCAATACATAGTTCTTGACAATATTTATTTACCAAGCTCTTCAGATTCTTTTTACAAAATCTTAAATAAATTTTGTAGGCAACAGGTTATTAAACAATTTCAATTATTTTTTATTATTTATTAAATCACAAATATGATTAAAATATAAGTTGTGATAAATCACAAATATGATTAAAATATAAGATGCGATACAGTTGTTGGATTATAACAGAATTTACTTATTTCGCATTTTCATAAGTAAATCAAACCGTCTGTTAGATCTAACACCTTGTATGAGATCTCTACGTTCTTTGACGGTATTCTTAACATTAACAGTCTTATTAATAACAGTTTTCATTTCTTCCCGGCTTGGTTTCTGCATCATTTTAAATCCAAATCTTGTATGAAGTCCTTTGTCCATGTTATGTTTATTCAAACTTTTTGGTTCCACAATCATTTTTGTTTGTGATGCAGAATTCTTTTCAACAGATTTTTGCTTCAAATTATTCACTTGCACAGGCAGTTTAGTTTTCCTTATTAAATTTATGCCAGAGTTTGACTTCGTGGGAAGTGGCGAGTTTCGTCCTTTATCCAATTTTTGTTTTAATACTTTGTTATTGGTTTTAGGGTCTTTCTTGACCTTTCCGTCATTATTTAATTTGAATGAGAATTGATTTAAAGGATTTGTATTTTTTAACCCATGAACATTCTTTTGGGAATTTGTGTATTTTAAAACGCTATTTTTTATCGGACTTGGGGAGAAATTCGTATTTTTTTGTAAAGTTATAATTTTAGGTGTTGATACTGTAGCATTTTTTGAATCAAAGAATTCTAATTCTTTATTACATTTTCTTTTAGTTATAAATTGATTCAAATTTTCTACATTTTTTTCATCTGGCTTTCTATTTAATTTCAATTCATTAGCCATTATTTCAACCTTTGGCTTGTTTCCTGAGAGTAATAGTCTAGCACGATCATTTTTACGTTGACTGTACTGCTCGATATTTTCCATTCGTTCAAATTGTTTTTGATGGATAAGAGCAAAATTTGGCATCTTTTTTCTAGAAGATAACTTATTTGTTTTTATTTTCTTAGAAGAATTATAGGATGTATTTGTAATATTATTTGTTGATATGTTGTTTATAAAATTTGGTTTTAAATATTCAATACCAGGTTGGTCAACAGAAATGTTTGATCCCAAACAATCCTTAAGCAATTCTTTAGGTTTTTCACAATCATTATTATTAAAAGTTGTCGTAAAAATTTCAGTAATTACATAACGGTCATCACATGACGATTTGTTGGCTGTATCTCCTATATAAATGACAGATTGTTTACTGTTGGCGTTTTTAAACGTACATTTTTTTTTATTTTTGTCTTTGTTTATGGAAGAGTTCTTTATTTCAACTGAGAGCAAGTTTTCCCTATCTTTTGAGAAATCAGTAATTTTCTCACATTGGTCTGAAAACGTTTCAAAGTTGAAAAATGAAAATTTGAAGTTTAAAAATAAGACTCACCTTTTTTTGGTGTAAATACATTTTTCTTATTAAAGGAATGTTCGTTATTCCTTAGACATTTTTCCTGAAATAATATTTTTCTCTTCGAATCTGGATTTTTCTTCTCATCGACTTCTTTAAAACATTTTTCTAAAATATATATATAAATATTAGATTAGAATTATCCAACCCTATACATTTTACCTTTACTCGTTTGAATTTTGTTTTTTCTCTCTCCAAATGTTTCAAACTCCGTCTCGTCTATAGACATCTCATTGATGAAATCTCTTGTCTTTTCTGTTTCGTCATTTTCATCATTTTTTAAACTTTCCAACTTTTCAAACGTTCTTTGTCTTTTTAACTTATTTATTTTTGTTTTGCAATCTTTTAATTTGTAAGCATATTCTGTTTGGTCCGATTGCTGCTTATTTAAACATATTTCGTTGTCTAAAGTTATTGAAGCTATCGAGTTATCTTTATTTTTGGATTCATTTAGTGGATTTATTCGAATTTTTACATCACAGTCATCTAAATTACTAATACTTCTTTTCTGTTTCTTTTTTTGGAGCGATTTGTTAAGATCCGGTGATAATATGAGCTGCTTGTCACAATCTTTGTCACATATGTCTTGTTTTCCAAGCTGCTCACGTTTCACTTCAACTGTGTTGTCTGTGTCAAAAGTATGATTCAACACCCTTGCTTCACAGTCTTTTAATTCATAAGTACCTCTTTTTCGTTTCTTTTTAACCATAGATTCATTAGCATTTTCTGAACTATGTTTTGTATTTTTTCCTTTACCTAAAACCTTTTTAGATCTATCTAAACCTTCACTTTGCACGAATTCTTCAATTTCAAATGTGATGTTTCCATTGCTGCATTTTGCGAGATTTGTTTCATTCATTTTGGAATTATTAAGTTCTAATATAGGGTCTGGTGGTAATACGAGCTGCTTGTCACAATCTTTGTCACATATGTCTTGTTTACCCAGCTGCTCACATTTCACTTCAACTGTGTTATATGTGTCAAAAGTATGATTCAGTGCCCTTGCTTCACAGTCTTTTAATTCATAAGTACCTCTTTTTCGTTTCTTTTTAACCATAGATTCATTAGCATTTTCTGAAATATGTTTTGTATTTTTTCCTCTACCTGAAAACTTTTTAGATCTATCTAAACTATGATTTTGCACGAATTCTTCAATTTCAAATGTGCTGTTTCCATTGCTGCATTTTGCAATATTTGTTTCATTCATTTCGGAATCATTAAGTTGTAATGTAGGATTTAAAATTTTTGATTGGTTTTCTGTCAATTCATAAGTATTTCTTCTTTGTTTTCTTGTTTCCATATGTTCATCAAGACTTATATCTTCTTCAGATGATATTTCAATTGTTATAAGGGATTTATTATGCACGAATTCTTCAATTTCAAATGTGTTGTTTCTACTGTTACTTTTTGAGGGAATTATTTCATTCATTATGGAATCATCAAGTTCAAATGTATGATTTAAAATTTTTGATTGGTTTTCTTTCAAGTCATAAGTATTTCTTCTTTGTTTTCTTGTTTCCACATATTCATCAGAACTTATATCTTCATCAGATGATATTTCAACTGTTACAAGAGATTTATTGTCCGTTCCCTGTCGGTTTTTTTGATACAAATCTTGTAAATGCTGCTGTTCTGTTTCTGCATCGTCTTTACTTGATAATTCTATAAGACTGCTGTTAGCACTTTTTATACTGTTTTTCTGTAAAAATATTTTATAAAGTTACTATATAAATACTATGTTAAAAAGATAATGGAGCAAAATACTACATGCAATTTGAGGACTATTTATTGTGATATAAAATGTAATTCTAAATGTATAAATAAAACACTTATAACAATTAGTTTTCTCTGTCTGCTATTAAACTATTATCAAAAAATATGTACATATAATAAATTAAAATTGTAATTTATAAAAAAATGCAATTAAAAATAAAGCAATTTAATTAAATTTATATGCGAATATATTCCATAACGGCACACTTATATTTTATGATGTTTATGAATAACAAAAGGTAACAGTTTATAAATTTAGCTCAGAACAAAATAGGCATGTTAACTGTACTTACCCAAGGAGAATTAATTGTTAAGTCACCATTCAAAAACTTCAAATAATGTTCTTTTGTATTTTCAAAAGTATCCTTAAATGGACTCTCTACAGTTTCAAATACATGCCGATTATATTTTTTCATTGGTGAATTTCTAGATTTGGAACGAACTGCATTTCTCAACGATTTATTTTCAAACTTCTCGTTACTTTCTTCACTTTCATCTGTCGTAAAGGTAATATTTTTAGGCTTTTTAACGAAACTTAACCATTCTAACCCTTCATTGGGACTATTGTCATTCATTTTCTTACGTTTGCAAGTACGTAATTCAGATGGACTTGATTTTATTACAGGACATTTTTTATTCGAAAGTTCCATTGTCTGTTTGGTTCTAAAAGAATATTCTTCACGTCCACTTTTCTTAGTTATATTAGTTTCACCAAGTTCCATATTCATACACTAATGGACATTTCAAACAAATATCAATTTTAATCAAATAACGTTTTAAAACTAGTTTAAAAAATCGTTAAGACAAATATTTAAACGCTACTTAAACGTCAAACGGTTTTTCGGAGCGCTAGTGTTGCACATAAATGTGACACCATATTAAACTATAGTATATTCATTATCATTATAAGTAGTTTGAATTTTTTAAAATAGTATAATTGACTTCGCATTGCTTCAAATTTATTTTCATATCATTAAAATAATTACAAAGTATGAAATATCCTTATTAAATAAAAATAGAGAATTATAATGCAAACTAGAATTTGTTCAGTTTTAAGCGGTTTGATTTTACCGACCAGTGAAAACATCCAATTAGTTACTTGAAGTTAGCCACAATTGAAATTGTACGTTTTGATTGGTCAATGAAATCTCAAACAATTTGAACAGTTTCTTTTGAATATAAAAACCTTATAATTTCATGAATATCATGTAATTTGCATATATTTCAAGCCAATTTTGTACAACAGATATCTAAAAAGCTAAATAATAATGTTTAATATTGAAATTCTGATGCGTTCTCGTGTGTCAAAATCAACTTCTTTCCAAGTTAACCAAATTGTTAAAGAAAAGAAACAAATTTTTAGTTGGTAAAAATAGCTATACTTCCTTAATAGAGAAAAACTGACAATAAATAAAACTACATTACACATATAAGAATATATAAATGTTAAACATAACAAAGGTGCAAGCAAAAAAAAAAAAATCACAATCAATTGACAAAATCACAATCAATCAATAATCTTATGAATCACCATCATTCTATACTCAACGTTTCTTCACACAAAATCGTGGCCCTTTAGATTTATTTTTTGATTTACCACTTTTTGAAACATGATCTGATGGATTACCAAAATCATATCTGGCTTTTAAGCGTTCTCTTATAAAAAGTCCTTTTATTAATTTACGCCAATTATCATAAACACGCTTTTCCACTTTCTCTTGTGAACGCTTTTCAGCTTCCTCTTGTTCCTAAAACACATATATTAAAATGCAAATTATTGACAAAATAGAATTCTAGACTCATTGAATTTCAAACTTACCATATACCATGCAGCAATAAGTGTATCTTCATGTTCTTTGCAAACTATAAAACCATCAAAAGTAGGATGACTCCAACCTGAATGAAAGTCAAATCCTATCATTGCAGGTGCACAATCAACATTCATCTTTCGAGCTACTTTATTCAATCCAGGCACTATGAAATGAGTCGTATGGATAAAATTTAATTAACTAATTAAATTAACTCACATTGTAAGTGTACAGTGCCTTTTGGTAGCATACAAGGTTTAAATAAGTCAACATTGCCATAAGCATTTCTAGGAACGATTCCATTTTCAGCTGTTGGTGGTTCATAATTCTCTACTTGCCAAGAACCAAATATTTCTAATAATTGACCTGTTATCATACTATTGGACAACTATAAATGTATGACTCAATAAAAAAATTAAAATTCATACACATGTTTTACTTTATCATATTTAGGTCTGGCTTTAACTATTTTATAAGGCTGTTCACCAGGTTTAACAACCTTAGCATGTTTCAACCAAATTTCTCTTGAATGTAATACATGAACACAATCTCTGGAATACACAGGTTCCTTTCGAACAAAACCAAGTATCAATGCATCTGGTGGGTAAATTGCTTGAAATTTCAACAGATGCCTCTTCAATGCGTATAAAGGATGATTTTTGTATCTAAAATATACAATCAACAATCCTTCAAAACAACTCTAACAGAATAGCTTACTCTGATACTGTAGTTGGCAGTGGTTGCTCCAATTGTTGTGTAGCCAAATCCTCATCTTCTTCTTTATCTCTAGGAGTTTTGGGGCCCATAAATGGCCTTAAAGTTGCATCCCACCATGTAGTATCAACTCTTAATTTTCGAGTAACAGTATTCCAATTTATGCAATATCTTTTAGTAACATCCTTAATATAGTTGTCATTATCCCAAGCTAATATGTATGAGATTGGATGGGAAGCTCGGTTCTTAAAACAGTTAAAATTTATTGAATGAATGAATGAAACATAAAACAACACTCACATATAATTCTTTCACGCAGTGAATCTGTCCTGTGATTACATCGACACTAATCCATTTTTCTTCAGCTTCTGAGAAAACCTCAACCCAAATATTAATACCTTTATTTTTCTTTTCTTCTAATTGTAATTCCTCTTTCTTTTTCTCTAATTCTATTAAATCTTTTTTCATTGGAACACGCCTTTTAACTTTAGTTGGTTCTTCTTTATAATCACTTGCTTTTTTCTTGCATACTTCAGGCATATAATCACTATCATTGTCGCTAGTATCTTGGGGTTTGCGTTTATTTTTAACTATTTTATTTAGTTCCTGTCTTTTATGTTGATTTAGATCTTTTTTTATCAGACTGATAATATCATTACGCACATCTAATGATTTTTTTTGAGAGCTTGTACCGAAGTACTTACTTCTGTCAGTTTCTGTAGAAGAGTTTTTACCCTTTGACAAGGATTTCAAATTTACTTTTTTTCTTAAATTATGTGTTTGACTACTTGACGGCTGAACATTATCAATTTTACTATCCATTTCTTTACATTTTGGATTTTTTTGTGACATAAATTGATTATTTATTTTTGTTAATGGACTTCTTGGTTGAAATTCATCATCTGAGTCAGTTACCGGACGCTTTTTAAGTCTTTCAGAATGTGCTTTAACAGTACAAGTGTTCTTATTTTCTAATTTTAACTTATTTATATTTGGTTTTTTTATTTTTTCTGCAGTACTACTATCAGTATCGTTTCCACCATCTAACTGTGTTATGAAATAATCCTCTGTGTCATATGAACCATCTATTTGCGGAATATTTGTTTCAGATTTAATATTTTCTTCTTTTATGTTGATTTTTTCAATTTGATTAGATATGCCACTTTTTGAATCAGTGGCTTCACATTCTTGTTTAATTTCCTTTTCTTTTACATCAAACGGTGCCTCAGTACTTTTACTGTTCCTTCTAGTCTTCAATGGTAGCTTAATTTTAAATAAGTTTTTAGTTGTTTCTATTTTTTTGGATTTATTACGAGATTGATTCTCATTTCGATCATCAGATTTACGTGGGTTTGCTATTTTCGTGGCAACTGCATTTGATTTACTTCTTAACTGATGGCCTGAACAGTCAGAATTTTCATTTTTTGTTTTGTTCTGGTTTGACTCTTTATTTTCAATGTTTTTCATAACATCATTTTCCCCCACTTTGTTATTAACGGCAATTTCTTTGGATTTTTCTTCATGTCCACCCTGGATACTCATTGGTTTAAGTTTATCCAATTTTAGTTTCTTGCTTTTGTTGCCTGATGACTTTACTGATTTATTTTTTAAATGACTGCCTGAAGAATCAGAATTTTGTAATGGTAGTAACACTGATAACGTAGGATTTTTGTCTTCTGTTAAATGGGCTGTTTGAAGGCTTGTTCTGTTCTGATTAGACTCTTCACTTTGAATATTTTTCATATCAATAGGCTCTATATTTTCTACAACTTTATTACCTTTAGATTTTTCAACATTTTTCTGGGCATTTTTTGATACAAGTTTATCTACTTTTATTTCTTTACTTTTTTTTACAGTCAATATTTCTGAAGATATGCATTTACTACTCGAACCTTGAATTTCTATTTTATCTCTAGATTTTTCATGTTTTGCTGTCTCACTTATATCATCTGTTAGATGTACATTATTTTCTAGTTTCTTATTAGTTTTAGTAGGTTCTTGTTTCTTTTTAGAATTAATTTTCTTAGCTACTTTAATATTTTTTGTAGCACTTTCTTTCCCACCTTTTTGAGGTGTCTGCTTCTTATGTGGCAAAGGGCTATCTTTTGATAATTTCTTTAATTTATTAACTTTGCCTTTAGTTTCTGTTTGGCTTAGAGAACACAACTCACTGCTTGGCGGCCTTAGTGGCTCAACTTGTAAAGAAATTACTAACCTAGATCTTAAACCAATTGACCTTAATATGCAAATAAATATATACACAAAAAACCTATAACCATAAACTTCTTTTGTATTAATTTGCTTTTCCAAATATTTTGCAAGTGATTCTTGTGTATCACATTCTTTCTCCATCAGTTTTATAGCTTTTTTGTACCATTTTAATATTTGTTCCAAATATTTCAAGTCTACTCTGTCTGATGGATAACAGTGCTGAGAAGGTAATAACGACAAACTAAATGCTAATATATTTTCATCATTTAAAATTTGGTTAATGTAATTTCCATGTGCAATCCAACACAAAAGATGAACTTTATGTATGTATATTTGATTTTCTTTTCTAATTTTATTAATTCTTCTTTTAAAAGCTGCCATCAAATCCATACCTTTTTTCTTTTTTACAACATCAGGTTGTTTTAAAGTTATTTCAACACCATTCTTTGGATACATTTGCTTCTCTTCAGTTTCATTAGTTTTAACTTCTTCCCAATCTTCCTTTTCCGAGTCAGAACATGATTCAAAATCACTCGAATGTAAACCTGAATAAATATCATTAGAAATTTTCGAATTTTTGGATTCACCCATAGCTAAAATGTTCACAATATCTAAATTATTTTCTTGTGTTTTCATTTTAGCTTTATATTCTTCTACATGTTTTTTAGCTTCTTCTAATTTCTTATTATATTCATGCAGATGATAAAATGGTGTTTTAATATCTTCTTCGCATTTGTTGGGTACTTGTGTTTCTCTTTCAACTTCATTTTGTGTATTTTTTTCTGAATCGGAGCCTGAATCACTTAAACAATTCACTCCACTAAATATATCTTTTTCGATGGATTCAAATGATGTGCGTTGTGTTTCTTGAGGTTTGAAAAATGTAGAATTTAAATCTAAATCTTCAGGTCTCTTTAAATAGTTTTCAATATCACTTTCACTAGATGAACTACTGGACTGCCTTTCTTTTCTTATTGGTCGATTTATTTTACTGCGTTTCTTTTGTGGTTCATTTTGATCAGTATTTGATGGTTCAGGTAAAGTCTTTCTATTTCTTAAAATTCTGGGCATTTTCTAATTAATAAAAAAACAACGATGGTTACTTATACATATCTAATAATAAATATAACTGTAATATTTCTTAACCCAATAAAAACATAATAAATAAATAGTGTCTTGGAATAAGCATAAGTGGAGGGAAAATTGTACCTATAAAACATGTATAAACCTGCATCTGAGAGTGCTTAAGAAATAATTTATTCACCTACTGAGGGAATGAACAACAATTACTTTCAGGTTTACGAAATTGAATAAATTAAATACTTATGCCGTGATTTCAGTAAATTAATAAGAATTTATACTTACGAAAATTATCTGCTACAGTAAAGGAATTTATTATACTTTACGTTGGTTTACCTGATTTTTCCACTTTCCACCAATTTCGTTACCAATATCGCCATGAGCCATGTATGGAAAAAATTTGTTAGCCAATCAAATGTTGTGTTTCAAAAGGTGACATGAAAGTTTCAATGGACCGCATTAGTGATGACGTCAAAAACGAACACCAAATTTAAACAGGAGTCGTTCACATTTTGACCGTCTTAAAACTGACCCTTATGGTTGATATAAATAGGTGTCAAATTAAATAGAACAATTTTGAATCTGCTGATATGTACTTATTATAAACATTTAAAATACAAGGCCGTTATATGAGTATTATACAACTTTTAAGTTTATATCAGT